>JAQGBT010000507.1:0-50499 GCA_034698585.1 Disparrhopalites patrizii
ATTAAATTTTTATAACGTTTTTTTGACAAAAAATAACTGGAATGGTAATAACGACGCAGGATTGATTATTTTGTTTTTAAATTTTATTGACACAAAACATTTCTCAATTCATATACGCCAAATTAACTTATACATATATAATATATTCATGGTTTACAATAAAAACATTATGACTGGATATTCTCATACACAGTACACAGAATGTCTATACATGCCGTGGCATCTAGAATCTTATTATTTATGGATAAATAGTACATTAGATAAACAGCTATTACACTCAGTTTTAACTTGTAAGTATTTTTTTTTATTTATGCACATGCATCAATCACTAAGAGACATTGAATCGATCATGATTAAATGTTATTTTCTTACCTATAAGTTTTTTCTTGTTGTTATGCAATAGTACAATTTAGGCAGGAGTCTTCGGTTGCTGCTTTTATGTGTGTTTGTGTTGGTATGTTTTTGGTGTATTGATATAGCTATGATTTTGTTCAGTTATTTTCAACTTAAACTCCATATTTTTTTAATAATAATCAAAATGGTGGTGATAATCCATGATCACACTACATTGTTTACATTTTTGGTTACATTCAATTCTATTGCAGTTTCAATTGCATATATCAGTTTTTTTCACTGCTAAATTTACGAAAATTGGTATGTCAGTATTTTCTATAATTGCGAGTATAGCTACTACATGTTCCTTTTCTATACAGATGCTGCAGGCATGCAAACACTTGTGACATTTTCTTTCGGTTTTGCACAAGAATAATTTTTCTGTAACACCCCACCTTCATACTGCCTACATTGTATTCAAATGTGTCTGCCAAATGAAATACATACATAGAAGCCTTTGTGGTCTCTTCTGGTGTTCTGGCCCATAATTGTAATATTTTTTATTACAACAACAACAAATGATAAAATTGACAAGAAGCAAAGTACTACAACCAAAGCTTACTTGGTTGGTAGTATAATATACTATGTACATTTTGCAGCCATTTTGGTTTTTTTTTCATCTTCCGTTCAATAATTATCGAAGAATTTTTTTTAAGCAGGACTACTTTAGCAGATAATAATAATAATTACAATTATTTTAAGAAAAGCTCTAATACTGACCTTTCCTTCAAAAAATTGACTCAGTTCCGAATGAGACTGAAGGGAAATTGCTGGATTAAAAAGTTTCGACAGAGCATATTAGAGCCATTACATGGATAATACATAACTCTCCATCTCCCCAGTTAAATGAAGCCTAAATTTCCTCAGCTCATGTCGGAATAACTGAAGGAGCACTTCGAATGCAACGTATATATACATATATATCATCAGTATCATTATATATGTATAATATTACAACCACTAAAAATACTAACTAGTAAGTACCTTTTACAACTTTTTTAAAAATTTTCCATACAATTCATGGTAAGCTAAATGTATACATACATACGTATTTATAACTTAATTACAATTAATATTATTAATTGGTTTCACCTAAACATATATACTTTGTTTTGTAAGGCATCTGGCAACAGGATTCAAGTGTTGTAAGCACTGATCTGTCACCCCCACAAAAAACTAATAGTATTTATTTTTACTATCCTTTTCAATTATTTCACATGATTTTTTCCCCACTAGCATTATTATTAGCATACATTCATATATGTATATATTTAATATTACAGATGATATTTTTTTGATACCTGACGGCCCACGTACAATTTCACGAAAATAATACAAAATTATATTATTTTTAAAAAACTCAGTATAAAGCGACAAAAATTTCCTCTTCTATACATATATAAGTACATCTTTATTTCCAAAGGACATTTTTTTCCAATTTCTAGATATACTTATGCATATGTAACTTGTATTCATACACTATCTTGAAATTTTTCTTGAAGGAACACAGCAAAAAATATATATAACAGCACTGTGGATTTTTCTAATCACAATTATAACATTTTCCAGTATATTCAAAAAAAAACTTTCACCACGTACATTTCCTCCACAGTTAAAGTGGGACCCATCAATTAAATACTGGTAAAAAAAGGTAAACAATTGGAATAACACCGTAATAAGCACATTACACCTAAGAAAAGAGTATATAAGCGACCTGTTCCCTATATAAATATACATTAAATTGGGTGGGCCGATTGAACATTTTTTTCATTTTTTTATTTGTTTTTTTTTTAACTTTTTCCTTGAAAATTGAACTGATTGATTCATCTGGACGGAGCGGTCGAAGGACAAGTTAGAGAGACTATGTCCATCTTTTTATTTTTTTTATTTTTGTTTAAACTTCATTCTTTTTGCTTGAGGGTCCCCCTGCACCAAGTCCTTCTGTAGTTAATGACACATATAAAAAGTATGCACTCATTTTTTTCAAGATTTAATTGAACTAGTACTATTTGTTTTGTATTACATACGATATTACTATGAAAATTTACTAATAACCAACAAACTCCTTGTCTATCCAATACACTCTTTGCATATTAAGATCCCTTGTTTTTACAAACTTTCTCTCCAATATACATTCAAATAGTACACCATGAAATGTATCATTATTACTATTAATACACAATGTTACAATTTTTGTCATAATAATAACAAATATTGCTGCGAACCAGTTAAATACCATGCAGTTAAAAAATGTATTGCTTTCATGATACACTAATGCAATTGCAAAAAAAAAAATCCATCTACGACATAATAGTAAAAACAATTATACTGATCAATTATTGAATAATAAGAATGATAATAATAGTGAACGGAGCAACACCAAAACCTGTGTGGGCTCAACGAGTTCTCTCAAATTATCCAACAAAAAATCAGCTTTCAAGTGCCGTCGCGATTGTTCACAAAATGTTCACGAAAATGTTATAAGTACATACATAAATAAATATTGTACTAAAATGAGCCCTACGAAATATTTTTTTAACCAAGTACAACCCAACTTCCTATCATGTTTCACAATAACGCAATATTTAAGCACCACAATTTTGTTTTGTTTTCAGACAAATTAAATTTTGATCATCCCATAATATCTATTTTACTTCTTCGAGGAACAAAGCTAATTAGGTATATTTTGTGTTCATAAACAAACCTGCAAACACCAATAAGTATAATGTTTTGCATTTTAACACTCATGTATGCACTGTGATGTTGAAAGCATGAATACATAATTATTTTTCCTCTGCTTAAAAAGGAAATTTTTTTTTCTGAAAATGTGATTTACTGATTTTATAAAAAATAACACGGATGAAGGTATTTCCTGCTCAGGAAATACTTAATTTCTAAGAAGAATAAGGTGTTTAAAGGTATATTTAATTAATCGCATCTCGTACGCTCTCCCTTCCAAACTAACACAGTTGTATCATCCTCTTGTAAAAAGTCCTTTAAAAACCCCTCTGTTTTGTGAAAATCCCTTTTCCTATACATTGTGTCTATACAGATTAGAACGACTATTTTTATCAATGTATCATTTCCCGGCGATTAGTTAGTGTCTGCAGCAGTAGACATGTAAGTTAAATTAATTGTTTTCTCCACTAATTATCCATCTATACAGTATTCATTATAGTACATTATGTACGTATTAATTGTTCTGCATTTTTTTCCCATTCTTTCCATAAATAATAGTTAGTAAGAAGGTAATAATTTTTGTTTTCTAATTCTATTTCGACAGACACACTTCAATATATAGTTTTATTATCATGAATAAATTGTTTCATATATGTATGTACTACGTCTATGTATATAATATGTACCTTAAACACTAGAATTGATATGCATCTCCCAAGGCTACGAAAGTCGGCATAATTCACTCTTGTCAAAATGTCTCCACGATGTGGCTAGACAATTTTTTTTTGTCCCTATACCGCTCCACTGGAAAATAAATTCCATATGCGGTTATTATTACGGAAATTTACCAAGTTAATAATGCCTAATCAAATAGGCATTATTATTCCTTAAATATATGTATGTGGTATAACTATGTACCTACACGAGTTAACGACATTCAATATTTCCTTTTTTTTTTTTAAATTTTCTCTCTCTTTCCTCTTAAAAGTAATAAGTAAAATGTCACAATAATTAGTAGCTTATTGCATTACCTGGATACCTATACAATACATGTACTGGTACTGTAACAAATAAAAACGACTTGCCCGCGTCTGTTTCCCGAAAATTCGCCACTTTCTGTAGATAAAAATGGCTCTTGTATCTACAACTTTCTCCAAGTCAAACTCATATTCATAAACCTCATCATCGTCACCCTTCCGACATAGAAAAATGAACTAAAAATAATGTTTATTAACAATTGTGTAGTTAATTATGAAACCATCATTTTCATAAACACTTGATCCATTATCCCACGTTAAAATGTATGTATGTTACCACTTTTTTCGAATCTTGTCGTACCATCCGTATTGTTTATTTTTAAACATTTTACACACATTTAATTTCCCCACTTTTTTTAAAAAACTCTTTTTCAAGCCCGATTCTGCCTTCACGGTACCATTCTCATATAAGCAACTCATCTATATCACTTTATCCCACCTCAAACTCTCCTGTCCATATGTGTATGTTCATGAAATGGTTGGGTAAATGTGTGGTGAAAGCATATATGTCACGTAAGTTATTATCTTAAATGAAAAAAATATTAATGAGTATAAACGTAATTTTCCCGGTCGTATTCCCTACCCCGTCAAACGGAGAAAATTGGAGGATAATGTATACGGTAGCATTTCTACAAACAAATTATGTATATACACAACAACAAAAAACCATTTTAAAAATCTATACACAAAAGGGCAGTTCAAGTCGCTGAAAATAATCCTTTGGTCTAAAAATGTGACTTTCTCTACAGGAATAAAAATTCATAAAAAACATAAATCGCGATACTGCGTATCTACAAAAAAAAAAGGGAACGAGAACTTATGAAAAAATTTATACACAAAAATAATACAGGAATAAACTCATTTTCATACATTTTCCATCTATTCAAATGTTATCACTGGAAAAAAAATCTCACACGAATATTCAAAGCACTTCCCCAATCCCGTTGACGTAAGATTTTGCAGAGGTTTGTAAGAAGTTTGTTTGTAGCTCTTAACAAAATGTTTTCACGAATGAACGTAAAATGATGTTTCACATTCAGAAAAGAAAATTCCAACAACATACCAATATATTTTCTCTCACAATCAGATTCTTTTTGTAAACAAATAAATTATTGTTTTGAGGGAAATCATTATAATATCTGTTTTTTTGCATTTTTATACCACAATTTAATGGATAATTCCGGCATTTCTCAGTCAAGTTGATAAAGGGTGAATCCAAAGGAAATGACAGTTCTCTCTTTCTCTCTCTTTTTGCAAAATAACTGCTCACTAAAATAAATAAACCACTCTGGTAATCAGTACCATCTTGCATTGATGGACAATATTATTCATACAATACGTATAAAGCTTTAAAAATAAATGTATTACCAATACAATAATAATAATAAGTTATTTAAAATTTGTATCACAATGTCACCTCAACACTTTTTTGAGGGCAAGTATTGTAAAAAAGACTTGTATTACTCATAATACAAATACCAGTCAATAATTACTGGACCATTTCCCCATCCATGTATATTCCTATTTAACTAGAAACTCTCGCTCCTTCTTCATTTTCAGAAAATTTATTTTACAATGATTACAATTATGTTTGGAATGTTCCTTCATTTCACTAACGTATATACCTACACATAAATTCCCTGGGTAAAAATATGCTCGATTTCTTCCTTTAAAAATTCATAACAAATATAGTATAAAAATTGAGAAACGAACGCTTACAAATTTAAATACACATAAAATATGAGGCTTCTTTTTTTTTACTGTATTTTTTACCTATCACTCCAATGTGTCCGTAATTGAAACTGGATTTTTGTTTCCAAACGTTTTCTTTTTAAAACTTGTAAAGCAAGGGATGAGACCCATTTTGGTTAACACAGAAATATCCAGGATATATCGGCTAAAAAGACAGTAATACAAATAATACAAAGTTAAATATTCGAAGATGGCCCATAAAAAATATTTATTTTGTAAGAAATGGGAGAAAGTTGATGGGCAAAAAAAAAAATGAAATAAAAAAAATGAAAAGATTTTCCTTTTGACTTGCTCTTTGACTTGTATCAATATCCGGCTAAATATTATGTATAGCTCTACAATACATCACATTGTACCTATGTAGTCGACTTGTTGTTCTAAAGAATCTTGGGTCAATTCATGCATTTTCAAAATTTAGTCTTTAAAAATTCTCAACTCTGTCTATCCCTTTAAAAATCCTTTCGCTAATATCCTCAAATACAAGTAACAATCATTGTACAAATCCCTCTCCTCCTTCCAACTTTCTCCTTGTACGAATGGCTGTACAAAAAAAGCGTACACCAAAGTCTAGTACACTATAATCCTTAATGGAGATTCAGGCACACCCACACACATACAATAATTAATTTTCACGTAGAGAGAAATACCAATATGATCATTGTATGTTTCTCTTTAAAAGTTAATGGTCTTGGAACGAATGTCAACCTCTCAGATTTAAGGAGGAAAATTCAACATGCTATATATTATGAACTGATGTTGATTTTTTTTAGAGCGTATGGAAGAGAAGATAAATTTGGGATATTAACATTTCATTCCAATGACACTGAGCTTTATGAAATTGTTGAATAAAATTTGAGAAACTGATTAAAAGGATAGTTTTTACTTTTAAAAAACACGTGTATTTCCAGGAGGGAGAAGCTGTCAGTATTTTTTGCGGCAAGGATACAATTCCTTTCCCGCCGTCCCCATTTGATTTCCACGATCGATATGTCTCTTTCCCGTAATGAACTGTGTGCTGCATTGGAATTTTGCATTGAGAAAAACGAAGAGTAAAACATTGAATAAACCGAAAGGGTTATTTCACAAAAATCCCGAGACGTAATCTTGCCTTACACCTCCGTTAATAAAATAAATTAAAAGCCAATCCTGAATATCGTCGTTTAAGATAAAATGAACTTGGTCAGTTTTGATGCTTAAACAACGACATTCATTTTCGTGAATAATTTTTAAAAATATATCTTTTTTTTTTCAGATTTTCTCCATATTTCTTCTTATCATGTTTGAGGCCTTGACTCAGCTAGTTTTAACAGCGATCAATGGCCACGAACTGATATCCCGATAAAATACAGATTCCTGTCATTCCTTTAATTAAAATTAAATTTATTGAAGAGTTCCCAAAATTTTTGATTTTTTATTGTATTCAAATGAAGTTGGGAAGCTCATACCTTCTTTATCTTCCAAAACTCACAAATATCAACATTCTGTTCAAAAAGTTATCAAACGCTGTTTGTATATATTCCTCGAAAAAAATTTGGTTGACATCTTATAGTAAAATCTTACATAGTAAAATGTAATTATAGGTATAGTCTTGAAATTGAAATTCCTATAATGAAATTTCTCCCATTCACTAAATCTACTTGGTAAGACACATGAAAGCCTTAAAAAATGCAGCCGCTATTTTTTCCCTTTTTGTAACATTAAACATTTCACGTATCATTTAAGAAACCATGCATACCTGATCCCAATAAGAATAGAAATTATACAAAAATAAAACCTTACACAAATATGTATGTAATATATGTATATACTTACAATTATTAGAACCAAGTGGCTATTAAGCCTTTATCCATGGTTATCTAACTTTTATTATGTGGTAACATTACGCTTCGCCGGCCTCAAAATTCCAGAGGAGAATTGAAACTTATCCTACCTATACATACATATTTCCATACCTAATTTCAATAAACTAATCATAATCATGGAGAACATTTAAAATGACTGTACAAAATACCTTTTAGGCTGGTGAAATCTATTAAGACTTTTAGTATTTTCCCCCGGTTCATTTGGGTCAATTACAAAAAGCTGTATAAATACATACATGTGTGCACACGTGACATTTCCCCCACTTCAAGTGCCATTGATTTCGAATCTTTCGAAGCAAATAATGTCATATAAAGAAGGCATTTAAAATTGTTTAGTAAAATTTTAGTCAGTTTTATACTACAACGGTTACAAATTACAAATTGCCAATTTGAAGTTGGTAAAGTTTACCAATTGTACAAGATTGTTCGTCAAGACATGCTTTTTGCTGGGGGAAAGTAATAAGGAAATAAATGAGGTAGTGCCCATTAATTGAAGGAAATTAAATGGATTTCGGGAGAATCAATTGTTTTGTTTTCACGGGAATTCCCCTCCTCTGTAATTTCCTTGATGGCTAAATCCCTATATACATTAAATGTATACATGCAGTTGGATTGCTATATTATTATAACGGCACCAGCCATCCCGGTTGATGTGAATAAAGTGCATTTATTTATAAGGGGTGTGGTCCGACGTTATTATTGATTCCCTATCGGACTACAAACCTTCCACCTCTTTTTTGAAGATTTCTCTGAAAGGCATAACTATTAGTAGTCACCAATGGAATGGCGGCACCGTTCCATGGTTTAATGGACAGGGCACTAATATCCTTTTTCAGGGGAAAAAACGGGAGAAACAGTAGAGAAAAACCGGGGGAAAGGTAGAAAAAAACTGGCAAAATATTTCAAGAGGGAAAGCAGTCCAGCAGGCTAGAATGTGTGCACGTACGATGCATGTATTTATTGCAGAGTTGCAGACAGCTGACACTCAT
The DNA here is from genome assembly GCA_034698585.1 of Disparrhopalites patrizii. Taxonomy (NCBI): domain Eukaryota; kingdom Metazoa; phylum Arthropoda; class Collembola; order Symphypleona; family Sminthuridae; genus Disparrhopalites; species Disparrhopalites patrizii. The sequence goes on from JAQGBT010000507.1 coordinate 8,713, forward strand.
AGATTACTCCAGTAGATATTTGTATGGATATCTACACACACACATACCAAGTGATAAGCTGTTTACATTCATGCTAAAGAAGATACTTAAAATATTTAAAAAATAAAAACAACTATGTATAACAAGGTTCCTCGTCATCCAAAATCCAAACTTGGACTGACGGAAGTTCCCCGAAATTTTTTACAAGTCAATAAATACAAATATCTTTGGGTGATTAGCTTTTTTCTTTCGAGTGACTCACGTCAATTATCCGTAACTCTAGAAATTCCTTACACTAAAACTGGATCTAAATATGTACACATTTATTCACATTGAAATCGTCTCCTATACATAATTATTTTAAAAAAAAGGTTTTTTGAGCTCAAAAAATTCCTGTAACGTTAAGATGTATACATATGCCTATTGCTTATGTACCCTACGTAGAAAGCTGTACAAAGCGGATATTAAAGAGAGAAAAAAACTGGAGAATGACTTTCAAATATTTTCATTCATTTAACTACAAATACTATTCCCAATATGTACAGGACTATATTTGACCAAAAATGGATACACTCGACTCTTTTATGGTTAAATTAAAGAAAAAATAACCCTCCGAAATAACACTTTTCTAAACACAATCCAAACATCCTGAGTTCATCATTGTTTTTTTACGTATAATTTTTATTTCTAAACCTACGTATATGCACACAAGTACACATATTTTCGTACACACCTTGTTAGGTATGTGCTAGAAAATTTGTCTCCAAAAATGTTTTATCTGTCATGCAGTTATTATCATGTTTCACTGTTCATTTTTTGTAAATATCAATTAATTTAAAAAAAAAGGATTTTTCCCAGTCTGTTCTTTTAAAACTTTAGGAGGAGAGCTTACAGATTTATAATTAATCATCACAATATCTCCCTACTTTCCGGGGAGGGGGGAGGATATTTGTTTAGTAAAAGTTGATTATATTGTCGGTTTTTGTAATAATTGGGTCAACCACAAGATGACGTGTATAAAATAAGTACATGTTAAATCATGGTCAATTTTTTTTTGCCCCCGCCAAAATATCTACACAATTGTTGCTCTCATGTGATAAAAGGGTTACGAAATAGCACAGTGGGTTATTTATCCTTCTTTTGCATACAAACCTATATATACATTACACTACATACAAAATGTATGTCTTCGGATCACCCGCCTACACATATTTACTTATATACATACGCAAGACGAGTATCTTCCGAAAAACAACATGGAGGGTTATGGAGATCACGGCTCAATATGGATAAACTTAAACGGCACTAATTACTACTTATTCTTCAATTGTAAATATTAATCTTATTTTTGACCAAAACTATACATTCCAATCCCGTAGTTTTTTTTTCTGTGGTGAGATTTCATACAACAATGGTGTATTTTATCCCTTTAGTGTCGATAACATTGTGGTTTTGTCAGTTCCAGAGGTGGAAAGTGGGAATGACAATCAAATATAAGGATTGTAGACCATATTGGAGTATAGTAGACTCTACATCCACAGGATATAGTGTGGGATATTGACTGTTCATTTTTTGATTTCAAAATTAATGTCAGAGCTCTAGCGAAGCACGTACATGTTCCGTGGAAGAGATATGTCAACGTACCATTATAGGTGTCATTTCCTAGGGGCCAAAATGAGTGTGAGAGAAAATATATATTTAAAAAAAATAAATTATCAATAAATTAATTCATTAAATATAGAAAATATACCGTTATTATTGCACTTTAAATTCGAATTTCGCTTCGTAAAATGATACCATTTCCCCTTTCGTTCCATTTTACATACTTTATATTGAATTTTTCCAATTTCTCCTCCATTCACTGCTCCATGCATAGAAGATTGCACTCAAAAGTATATTCAATCTCCCACTTTTATGTGGGGTGCACATGTAAATTTATGGTATATATATACTTATGTATATACATATATTTAAAATCCTCTATAGTACAGCTTTTAATTTTGTGCCAAATCCACTTGAAAGTGTTTTTTTTGCAGTGGTTTGATGATCATTGTGCCGGTGTATTATTGTTTTTTTTTGTAGAATAATGTATATAATTTATGAAATGTTCTTGTTTTTAGTGGTTCTTGTATATGTTGTCCTCACTTTGCAGATTTTCTCCCCCTATGATTTATTTAGCAAATAACGTATATTTTGTGTGTAAAACCTTTTTCTTTTAAAAAAGAGTTAAACATACCCCCATACCCCCCATTTTTTCTCCAGCGATTGTGGTAATTCTTTTTTGTTTTATTTTTTTCAAACAAAACCTCTCCTATTTTTTGTGGTACTTGTTTTTTACGTCCTTTATTAAGTGTAAATAGTTTCCTGGTAACAACAACAATAAAATAACAACAAAAATTGTACATTTTCTCTTCCCCTCTCCTATATAGACTTGTATCATTTCTATAGTATATATAATAGCTATTATTAAAAGGTATATTTCTGGATCCTCTTATAATATACACATTAAAAGTCTCCATCTACGCCCTCACAGTACATATTTGTCCGTATTGCATGACATTATTTAGTATTGGTCAGAGTATAGTTGTAGTAGTAGTACATACTACAAAGCCTATTTTTTAAACCTTATAATAGTTATATGAATCAGAATAATAATATTACACCAAAAGAAACTGAGCTCACATTTCCCCCTCACTTTCCCTCTCTCTTTCTCCTTCTTTCTCTCTTTCCCTCTCTCGATCTATTTGGTTTACTTTCTCCTCTCAGCCTTTTTCTTTGCCGACTCATTTGCTATGAATGCATATATGGGAGAGAAGAAAAGGAGAAAATTCTTTTTGAGCTTTTCCCACAGTACAATGGATTAGGTAATTTTATCACTATTATTACTAGTAGTATTATGTAGTCCATGTAAGAGAGGGCTATATTCTGGGACTATTATATAGTTAGAAGATTTCCCTCTCTCCTACATTTTCACCCCTGGTAGTTATATTAGTCAAATCCTTTATAATGTGAGACAAGAACCAGTCACTGGAACCATTTTTTTTTTCGCATTTCGTCTCTTTTTTTCATCAATTTAATATTATATTTACTGGAGGGAGAGCTACCTCTACATTTGTTTCCTATGGGATATATTATTATATATCTGACGGTGTTTTCATTATTTTTTGTTCTCTCTTCAATTCTCAGATGAGTTGATATCCCTTCCCCCTTTTTTCATTCCATGGCGCTCTCCCTAACTCCGCTACAATAAGATGGTTTGTACGTAAATATTACTATTATAACCAAACATTTTACCATTGTGCTAATACGTACATATGTCATATTTGCTTTTCGGTTGGTTTTTTTTTCTAGAAGGATTTCCCTTTTTTATTATTATTTCGGTAACATTGTAGTTATAGTATCTTGTTTCCCTTTTTTTTTTCATCGGGGACTCCCTCCTAGAAAAGGCCGGATTCCTTCGGAGGAACTTCGGAGGAACGTTATAGGCTATAACGTTTGATATGTATTATAAGTGAGTAAAATCCAAATAAGAGAATACACTCCAGCCGTCCAGAGAGGCTTGACATTTACCGGCTTTTGTCGGTGATGCTTAATAGACACATTGAAGGCATGTAAATATGTACATCCTCGTATCCTTTCCCCATTCACTTCCCCAAGAAATAGAAGGGGGAAAAAACTCTGACATTTCCACCAAAAACCCTTTATCTCTTTGAGCTGGGTCACCCCTAGTAATATATGACCTTATATAGAAAATCTGGGATATGATACCCAGAAATGAGATGACATTTCTGTCTCATGGTTGATTGTTTTTCTTTTCTATTTTTTTCTTATGTACCAAAAATGGGGTGGAAGTTGAAATAAAATAGATTCATGGAGAGTAATAATAAAAAATTATAAAATTCTACGTAAGTCAACGTCACAGTAATGGTATGTGAAAACTGATTAAACGGGGCATTTTTTTTGGGTGGTGAAATGCACTACCAATCCAAGGGAAATCGAGGTCACAATCATGTCACAACTAAAAAAAAAGGGCTACAGATTAAAAAAAAAACTATGAGTAAAAAGAAGTATAGATCATTCCATGGGTGGCTGATTTGTCTATAAGGGAACCAAAATGTATTGAAAGCACGTACATTAATTGGAGGTTATACATAGCTGTACAAATTAGAGGAGAAATATTTCTGGGGATGTTTTCTTTTTTTTTCTTCACCCAAAATAATATGTACGTAAATTATATTTAGTTGTGTCTTGTATTTATCTTTGGTGTTTTTTCTCTCTTTGGAAATGTCCGTCGGCTGGTGTGTCTATCACTGTATTGTTTGTAGTAATAAAAATAATTTTTGGTCTCTAGACTCTCTGTCAGTGTGACTATTGGGTGTGACGATTTCATTTTTTGTCGAGAAATAGTAGTTGTAGAAGAAGCTGAAGAAGAGGAGAAGACGAAGAAGAAGAGGAAGAAGATGATTAACGGTCTATCGAAATATACATATAGAGTTACATACAAATTCGTTAAAGAAAAAGACTAATCAGGACTAATATAACACCTGTCCTATTTTTCTCTTATATGTTACTAACACACTTTTTTTTTGGGTTTCACTCTGTCTTTATTACGTTTTGGTTTCGATTGTTCTCTGAGATAGTAATCAAGTACAGATTTATAAGAAGTTCAGGTGTACCTACAGTGTGTGTTTTTTTAAATCAATATAGTATCATGTATATAGTAATTTACTATATAGTACTGTATAGTAATGTACTATATAGTACATAAAGAAATCCAGTTTTTTTAAAATATTGAGTTGGTGAAAGTGAAAGAGAAAGTGAATGAGTAAAAGTAAGTGAGTGAGAGAGAGAGAGTAAAATGTTATTCAAAGGAGGTTAAGAGTGGCCATTCTCATCGTTGGTCAAGTCCCTGCAGAGAACAAGAGAGAAAACATCCCATGTAATTTGGAAATATAGAGGAGGTAGTAGTTTTTTTACTAGCGGATCTGGAATGCACACGGAACAGACAAAAAAAAGTACCATTCAGTTAAAAGGCACACTAGTCAAGACCAAACAATGGAAAGAGAGAAAGAGACAGAATGAGAGGGAGAGAGAGAGAAAGAGAGAGAATAGAAACTGAAAGAGATTTTGGAGAGGTTATGGACAATTAAAAATACAAACAATTTCTGGACATTCAGGAGACAGACAATGAAATTCAATTGGAACTTATGAGCCATAAGTTTCTTTTTTTTTTTGAACTTTTGTTTCCAACACCCATGCGTTAACATGCAGCATGCAAAATACAGTGTAGTTTTAAAAAAAAAGAAGTTTTTCCTGTTTTTTTTGGGATCAAAATGTTGAACTCAAAAAAATCTAGTAATTTTTCGGTGTACATCTGTACTAATAACTATCTTTATGTATCTATGCATGAGGAAAACTGAAGAGACAAATAGACCAAAAGGGTGGTATAGCAAAATGTTTTGGTTTTTTTCTTTCTTTTGGATGTTGTCATATAGTTAGTATGCATTTTTTTTTACATATTACGAAGACTTTTCCTTTCCATATTTTTCTTTTAGATATTTTTTGTGGGATATTTTTTTTGTGAGATACTTTTTTCCCTTTGCTATCCTTTTTTTTTGTTTTAAATTTTAGGCAGCATTAACAATGTGACGATAAAGAAGGGGATTCGGACATTGAGGATGGGATGAGGTGGTGATAGCATTGAGGTTATTTACATGATTCACATGGTTGTACTGGGGATGATGTCCATTCATGGTGACGTTGGTGGTGGTGAGAAGGATACTACTCGGTCCATTCACCTGATTCACCTCTGCCATCTTCGTCTTGGCGTACTCAATTCGGATCCCTCCACGGTCGGAATAGCGGAGGAATGAGCCTTGAAGAGCTGCCATGGCCTGAGTGGCACAACGGACGTCCACATACTCAACAAATGCCACGGGACTCCCGCCTTTCGTGTGTAATCGGAGACGACTGAAGCCTGGAAAGCTGTATGAGATAAAAAAACAAAGGTTTCATAAAAAAAGACAAAAAGCCACAGAAAAAAAAAACAAAAAGAAAAATCATCAGTCAAAAAAAAAAATTCGTCATCAAAAAATACTTTGAAAAAAAACATCACATTTTTTACACATCCTTCTACTCATCCACACCACCTTTTACCACCGCCTTTCTTACATATGTACGTCCCTCACAAATAATGCATAATCTGGTTTTCCCTCATCCACATTCCTTTATAATTTAAAAAAAACGTGGTGAAGAGCCACCCATTTTATTTTTATTTCTCCCCCAGCACATGGGGCTTTCTAAAACTGTCCATAGAAAATACAAGACAATCCAGCAAAGGTAACACCACACACGATTATAGAAAATCCTGAAATTCTCCCGTCTTTTCCCATCTCCCTAAAAATCTCTCCTGTACTTCCTCTATTACTTTCTTCCTCTTTCAGGGCTGAATAAAGTGAAAGCTATGGTAAAGAGCTCATAAAATAACCTTTGGGGGAATCTTCAAAATATGTTTTTTTTAAAACTGTTAGTCCCTTTGTGATCCACTTGGTATTCCTATCTTTAATTATGGACGTTAAGTCGAGCTACTGCCGGGTTTGGTTCATTTTTCTCGGCTCTTATTTTTTTTGGGGGAGATTCTCAAAGAGCCAGCTGGTATAAAAATTACATTTCTTATTTATTAGGGCACTGGAACACTGTGTTATTACACTGGATTTCCACTTTCACTAACATATACGAAGGGTAGTTGGGGAATTATAGACACTATTTATCACACCATGAGAGACGGGGAGAGGGAGAGAAAGGGGACAGACAAAGAGAGAAACAGAGAAGAAGCGAGAAGTCAAAAGGATAGAGAAGGAGAGAAAGCGAGAGAGAGAGACTGATGGAGAAAGACCAAAGGAGAAAGCGAGAAAGAATGAAGGATAAATACCGAAGGAGAAAGCGAGAGGGAATGATGGAGAAAGAGAGAGAAAGCACTTACTACCTGGAAAATTCAGCTGTGAACGTGCCATATACTTTATATATCTTTTAAAAAAAATAAAAGCAGAGCATACTCCTTAAAATCTTCCCTCGTTTGTGGCCAAGTAACTCGGACTAATTTAGTGGAAGTGAAAGGATTAAGATCTTCTCCTACCTCACTTTGGTCCTTTTTTTTTCGAGGGAGAAATTGCACAAATTAATCCGTGAGGGCTATAACGAAATTCTTTGGGAAAAACCAGGTCATTCTCTTTCTTCCTGGTACTTTTCTTCCTGTTTGCCTTTCTCTCTCTCATTCTTTCTCTCTCTTTCACTCTCTCTGTGGGCCTCTCTCCACTTTCTTTCTCCTCCATAAGACTGTCATTGTAAAGGGAACGGTCTTTTAATGAAACTAGTCACGTTTTCCATTGGTCCTGTTGTGAAAGGACTCCCGACCCGGTTGAGGTGGGGAGGGGGAGTGAAAGAAAATTGCAAATTCCTTTCCACTAAACCAACCTTCCCATGACATGAACGGGAGGGGATAGTATTATTATAAGACTGCTACTACTAATGCCATTTCCAGCTTGTTATTTAATGAGGAAGCCACTCAAGTATTTTTGACGTATTCAAATTGGGTAAATTTTTTCCTGACTTTTTTATGCTTTTTTATGTAGGCGTTCCATCCCTTCGTTTTTTTTCCCTCACTCTCACGCCTTTTAGATCGTTTTCCTTCTCTCACACTTTCCCTGGCTTTTTATACCCGTGTTTTTACCTCCCTTTCTCTCTCTCTCTCTGGAGACAGGGGTCTGTAAAATGAGTCCAATTTACGGGGAGATGTTTGGGAAATTCGACGAGAGTACGAAAGATCAATTATGAAAGTGGAGATAAGAATTTCCTCTTGAAATTACCCCCAAAGTGTGCCGCAATATTGTTGGCCAGGAGAAAGTAGGTGTGAGGTTTGGAGGAAAGCTCTGCTGGGTGTAAGTATAAATACGTGCATATGCTTTTTACTACGTCAAGGAAATTGTTGGTGCGGGCACAAGGCTAGTAGCAGACAAAGAGAGTGTAAGATGGAGAAAGAGAGAGAAAGGGAGAGAAAAAGAGAGAAGGCCAGAGAGAAATAAAAGGAGCCAAAATAAAGGGAGAGCGGACAGGGATTCATACTAAGCTCTTATTTTTTGTTGTTCCCCCTACGTTTTCCTCGTCTTGCCTTGGCATGCAACTTACTACAGAAATACAGGCGGTCCAAAATATTTCTACCTGATATCCACCTGGTATAGCTCTATCAGAAAAATGTCACTATGAAAACCCTTAACTGCACCATGGATTTTCTCCAGTATCCACCCATAAATGAAATAATTCTAAAACGTCCTTGGGCTTTGCCACTCTACTTACAATTAGTCAATGTGTTCTGTTAAATTTTCTGGTTTAAATGTTTAGCAAATATTTTAGAAACGACGACTTTCTCCCGCCTGGCGTTGAAACGACTGTTTAACTACCAAAAAAGGAATATTTGTGAAAGAATTTCTTGGAACGAAAATCATTTCTCACGCCAGATGCTTCGTAAAATACCTATTCATATTTGGCAGCAAGTGTATTCTAAAATAAAATAATCTAAAATAGAAGTAGACTGTCAATACTCCAAGCAGGAGGTGTTTGTTTATTTTAAACCTTTCTTTACGGAGGCTTCTAATAATTCCAGCACCCTGTACATGGACAGGGGTAAGTATAACTTGAAAAGAAGGTTTCCTCTGGATTTTGAAAAGCATTGAAATAGGAGGATATTATTGTTGTAAAATAGCCGGGGCCTATTGTAACCAAATGGGTTTACTTACCTAAGAAAGGGGCGAGTGTTAAGATATAACCAGGAGGGTAGAGAGAGAGAGAGAGAAAAAAAAAGAGCTACTGCCTCTTCTACGGTGGTGGGTGGTGAGTCTCTTCTTTTTTTGTATACATAAGTCCTCTACTACCGACCTTAATTTCGCCTTTCTATGCATATTTCATGTGTGTGCTAATGTGAATAATTCAAGACTGCTTTGCTACCGTTGACGGTTCAGATAGAGCGGAACGTTTATTATGCATGTATGTATGAGGTAGAGAGAGAGAGAGAGAGAGGGAAAACGAGAAGTAATGAAAAACTCAGAGAGGGAGAGAGAGAGAGAGAGAGACAGAGAACCTCGTCCATTTTTCCTATGGAATTGAGTGGAGTAGCACCGCTCTTGTGGTATATGGACTCACAATGGGTAGTGGGGATCCAGAAAGAAAGGAAAGAGAAACTACACAAGGAAGTATGTAAATCCACTTCTGCTCGAATTGACTCTTTTTTTTTACCCCAGGCAAAGAAGAAAGGGTCCGAAACTTAAGCTATGGTGAGAAAGGGAAAAGGAAACAGAGATTATGTATAACTAAATAAAAACTTCCAGCTGAAGCTACCAGGTAAGAAACGGAAGGTGATAAAGGCCAACGAAGAAAGCAAAAGCGGGGGAATAGCGATGGGAGGTACAATGTTTTACAAGCAGCCAGAAGAATAGGAAAGGTGAAAGGCAGAGAGAAATAGTGTGGAAAATATAAGGGAACCAGAGAAACACAAAAAAGAGAGGAAGAGGTGAGGAAAAAAGTGGAAGAGAAAGAAAATATAATGAGATAGAAGAAAGACAGAGGGAAACAAAAAAGAGGTAGAAGAATGGATTAACGATCAGTAATGAAAGGAAAGACGAAGCAGGATGACGAGATCACCGGAGAAAATCAAGAGGAAAAGCTACAAACTCGGATTGAAGAGGAGAAGAAGAGAATTGGGAGGTGGAAAAATGAAGGATAAGCGAGATGATAGACAAATGGAGAAAGAAGGGGAGAGGTATAAGCGAAGAGAAAGCAGGGCAAAGGGGAAAGGATGAGAAAAGCAAAGGATAATAAACGGAAAAAGGGAGAGCAGACAACAGCAAAGACAGAGGGGAAGAAAGAGAAAAAAAGGGATGAAATGAGAGTAAGAGAGAGAGAAATAGATAGAATGAGAGAAAGAGGGAGAGAGAAAAAACGAGAAAACGAATGAAAGATAAATAGACCGAGAGAAGGACAGAGAAAGAACAAACATTCATTGTGAAAAACGAAGAGAGAGGAAGAGAGAGAGAGAGAGAGAGAATGAAAAAATATAGAGAGCAAGATGGAAAGAGAGAGAGAGAAAAGGCAAGAGGCGAAAGAGAGATGATGAGCAAAGAGCAAGAGAGAAAGCCGGAGAAATGGAGAGGAAAGTAGAAAAGGAGACAATAGACAGTGGCAAAATGAAACGGAGAAAATTTTCAAAAGCGTGAGAATAGATGGAGGGAAAAAGAGACAGAGATAGAGCGTAGAGAAAAGCAAGTAAAAGAGATAATCACAAGAAATTCAAGGAAAGTGAATGAGAGAGAGGAGACAATAGAAGCGTCGGAAAGTGAGAGATATGGAGAAAGCATATGAGAGGAACTAACAATAAGAAAGGGAGAGGGAGAGACAGGGGAAAAACTCCCTTTGGAAGAAGGACATAAAAGCATAAATGCTACGGAGGATACAAAAGAGCATTAGCTTATTGTTTGCATGGGCATATATAGTGGTGGTTGGCTGGTTGGAGCGACAGGGAAACCTCTCGAAACCAGTTCGAAGAAACATTTGAGCGTTCCACTGGCTACACATAAACTGCTCTTGTCTCCCTATTGTCGCCCCCTTTGAGAAAATGTCCTAATAGCAACTCCTACATGACTTCCCCTCCTTGTCTGGGACAAGAAGAAGAAGAAGAAAAATAAAGAAAGCTCCCTTTCCTATATACTTCTGTAGGAAGTTACCTATTGTTGCAGTGGGAGTAATAATAAACAGCTGTCAGTAGTACTTCACTGTTTTCATACAAGGCCCTGGAGCCGTCCATGACTTACCCACTCCGGCTTTTTATCTTTATAGCTATACTCATGCACACGTACATATTGATATACAGTCTCATAGCTGTAGTTGAAACTGTCAGTAGTAGTAGTAGTAGTAGTAGTAATAGTAGTAGTATGTAGTAAAGTCTCAAAAAAAAATTTTTTGTCAATTTTCATTCCATGTCCATGTCTATATAAATTAAAAAACTATAGGAGAGGCTATCAACTGTCACGTACGTTTGTATATGCGAATGTGTGGTTCCACGCTGAAATTAAAAGCTAACTGGTTTTGTTCTTCCTCCTTCTCCTCCTCCTCCTTTTCCTCCTCCTCCTTCTCCTCCTCCTCTCTCTCTTTTTTTCATTCTCCATTTCTTTCGCTTTTCCCCTTCTCCTCCTTTTTCCTCTTTTCCTTCGGTTGACCTCTCCCTCCCTCCTTTTTTCCTCTTTATTTTCACTGGTAGTATTTAGGGGGGCCGCATCTAGTACTTGAAAAAAAGCTGACCATAGTTACACGTCCAAATAAAATTAAAAAAAAAAAATAAGAAGAAAAAAAAATTCACAATTTCCTTTCGTAATGTAAACGAGGGTGAGTCAGAAGCACCCAAAAGCTCAAGTGTAACATACACAAGGTATACTAATAGGTGCGTGCAGGGAGGGATATGTATACCAATTGAAAAATATTTATTACATTTTTCCTATTAAAAAACAATTTTTTTTTTCGGGAGAGGAAAAAACTGAGTAATTATTCCTAACCAAGCATTATTCCTAATCAAACATTATTCCTAATCAAGCATTATTCGTAACTGAAAATTAATTTTCTAATCCAAAATTATTATTTCTAACCAAAAGTTATATTCCTCACCAGAAAAAATGTTTTGGTGTCAATACTACGAGAATATAAGGATTCCGCTTCACCTAGCCTCACCTCGTTACTGCATTTGCCATTCTACGGTGCCATTGGACTATTTGACATTTGTATGTACATACAATATGCTTTATAGGAAAAATGAGAATATACTTTATAGGAAAAATGAATAATAATGAAATTACAAAAAAATGAAGGTTTTCATGACACCAAAAAAAAAGAAGAAAAAAATTTGGGAGGGGGAAGATATGAATGCTTTTTTTTTCTTGAATGGGGCAAATGTGTCTGTTTACCCTTTTCTGGTTGGATGACACCGTGTCACAATTGGATGATTGGAGGACCGGAGAAAGAATGGACAGTGTCAATAAAGCAGACATGGGCGGAGGTGCACATTAGAAATTTACCAACACACATTCACATAAAAGAAGAGAGAAAATAAAAGTGGAGCAAAACATGAGTTTTTTTTAATAATTGTTATTATTGTTATTATTAGTATCATTCTCACCCAAACCCACCACTATAGATGTAAATAATATGACGTCTGAATGGTACTATATTATTTTGGTGCATATACATGACTGTATAGTATGTATTTTTTTCTGTAAGGAATATTTTCCCTAGTGTAATAACTCTTAGAATGACATTTATCCTATTATTATTCCTATTATTAATCTCCCCTTTTCCCATGCTATTTTGTGGGGGGATTTCTTTTTTTTTTCAAAAAGAAAATGTTTTTTTTACTACAGGAAATACTGAAAAAGTAGGATAATTTGGGAGGGGCGACGGGAGTGGAAAATATGTATAAATAGTTATGATAGAAAAAAATGGTGAATTTTTTGCCGGCTTTATAATCGTGTGAGTTGCTGTGGCTGGTGGGGTGCGTTGTGGTCCTACTTGCTATACGTTTTTGCTATTAAAGTTATTACTATATTATATAGATGAATTATAATGAACGTAGATTGGAGGGAAAGGGTGTTCATTTTGTTTGAACAAAAAAATATAAAGTGATTTTTCCCCAGGTCAAGGTGAAAAGATGTTAGTTTTGAAATAAAATAAATAAATAAAGAATTTCGAGCAAAAATATAGAGGCTATTACAGTTAATAAACCACAAAGCCCGAATAAATGAAACAAAATAATTTCTTTAAGTGAAAATTGTATTAATTAATGCTACTAGTACTACATTTTTATTTCGGTGGGTGATTTTTTGTTTGTTTTTTAGTATTTTAGTTTACCTGCCAAAGATGTCTTTCAACTCTTGTTCTGTAATGAAGGCGCCCAAATTGGCAACGAACAAGGTGGAGCAAGGTGCATGACTACCCATGGACTGAGAGCAAGCTGAACCGACTGGTGAGGCCAAAGAAGGCGAAGGCAGTAAGTGGGGAATGCTGGCATGGAGTGATCCTAAAGCTGGACCTCCAAGTGTCAATGCTTGCTGTGTAAGTGAGTTCAGACAATCAAGAGAGCCATTGATTAGTAGAGGGAAGAGAATCTCAACAAACCAAAACAAGAGAGAGAGAGATAGAGAGAAAGAGAGAGTTAAAAGAAAATATACGCAAAAAAAAAAATCGGAAGGGTTGGGTGAAAACTTATTTCCAAATTTTAATTTTGCCGGGTTGTAAAAAAAACATAATTATTCAATATGGCTCAAATCGTTTAATCAATTGGAAATAGCAAACACAAGTCAAAAAATTAATAATTTTAATAAACACTTTAATAAAAAGTTTAATAAAAATGCTAATGCAAATTTTAATAAAAATTCTAATTTAATGAAATTTCAAATAAAATGTTTAATAAAAATATAATTTCTACCAAATTTCAAAGGAGATTAAAAGTATTGTCAACGTCAAATAATTCTCAAAAGTAGAAAGGATCAAGATGTTTTTGTAATAAAAATGACATGACATTTAAAACAAGATAAAGGAAATGTAATTTCTAATTATAATGTTTAAGATTGACCTAGCAAATTTAATTCATTTAAAAAGTCAAAGTACGGGGTAAAACAAATTTTAAAAAAAACAAGAAAAACTTTGGGAAATGGTAATAATTAACAAACTAAAAAAAAAGAGCTGGGAAAAGATGGGACGGGAAAGAATGGCAATGAAGTGAACACAAACTCACAACGGAACAAAAAAAAGTGAGAGAAAATTATTCTGAACCAAGGCTGTGAAGAAGATACAGAAGACATACAAAAATGTCCACAAAAATAAGAAATCAAGTGATTGCTTCACAACGAAACATTTTCGGAACGAGAACATCAGTTTAGTTTAACACACATGAGAAACAATTGTTTTTGTATGAAAAATAATTTTGTAGCAAAATTATTACTATAAAAAATATTTAAACAAATGAATTAAAAAAAAAGAATTATTAAAAAAATGAATTATAAAATGAAAGAAATTATTTTAAAAAAGAAGAAGAAAATGTAGCTTTCGAGAGAAAATAAAACATTGGCATAATAAGAATTTTTTTATACATTAATATGGTAGTCAATAATTTTTTTTAAATACGTTTTTTTTTTGCACTACAAAAACAAGAAAGGACTACGGTGTGAAAGGAATTCATGAGGCAGAGTGCACTGAGACTGGTCCAGGACGGCATTATCAGGGTGCGCGTACTCGTGGGTGATTTGTGGCAAGTTTTTTTTTGAGAGGTAGGGAAAGTGGGAGATTGGATCGTTTTTTTTTTAAAATACTTCTTTTGTGCAATTTGTTTTTGAGAAAAAAAGTATTTTTTTGGAAAAACATTCTTGTGTTGGAAAAACACATGACATTTTGAATAATTTTCTTTTGTTTTTGGTGGAAAAGAGTCGACAATAAGAAATGGTGGAGCATTCACGTGAGCTGTTATCAGTTTTGATTAATGTAAGGCTGGCCGAGTGAACTTCCTACTGACCGGTGAAACAAGGGCAAGAAGCGTTTTTTTTCATATGTAAATGTATATAGAAAGAAAAATCTCCAATACATCCTACGCTTTTACTGGCATTCAGAGTCATTTCAGGTATAAACTATAGAGAGAGAAGAGCCGGTACTAAAAACTTACAATTACAGAGAGAGACTTAATCACAAAAAACCATGTGGGAGGGGCAAATTGGCATTTTTTTTTTATCAGAGTAAGTGGTTTTTTTTGTGGAAATTATTCTAAAAAAATAATATTTTACTTTCTATCAATTTTTTTGTGCCATCATACATACACACACGCACACTACATTCACACATATAGAGTATACGTATACGTATTTACATCCATGCTTAATTTCCCTTCCAGAGTCCAAATGAACATTCGGGAAAAAATTGGAACATTTTTTTGGGGGGAAATTAATCATGGATATACAAACAAAAAAACAAATTGGCGATATATACCGTTTTTCAATCCTTTTGCATACTCCTAAACATGGCTCGCTTTCTACGATACTGGCTCTTAAAATTACAGTGTGTGTGGCAATGGGTGCATGTCTATAACGATATTTAAAAAAAAATATTTTAATGCATTCTTTTGTACGGGCCTACTGTTTAGGGAGATTCCCTTCTTTTTCTTTACTTTGAATAACGACAGATCCGAAAATGAAAAGAAATCACCGATATGTATACATTTGTTAACAAAAGGCCAAAAAACAACCCGCCAAATTTAAAAATAAATCAATAAATCAATAAATAAATTTACCATTAAAAGGTCATTATTCCAAAAATATTGCGCCGGCATTAAAATTTACATCCGAAAAATGCGTTTCAATCTGAATTACTGACACAAAGCAGTACATGTAATATTAAGAAAAATTACAGAAATATTCCTAAAAATACGAATATTTCTAAAAATGATCAATATTTCTAAAAAATATGTACAAATATTAAAAAAAAACAAATACAAATATTTCAAAGAAACAAATACAAATGTGTTAAAAATTCCGAATCATTCCTTGAAACTGTTTTGACAAAATTTAGAAAATGTATTTTGTACTAATATGAACTTCCTACATAAGAGAAAATGTTGGAAAGTATGATAAAACTTGTAGGTCAGACAAAATTAATTAAGGCCGAGACAAAGAGAAAGAGAGAGGACAGAACGAATACAAAGACAAAAACAAAATGGTGCGTGAAACCAAAGACAAAACCTGTGTAATGTTTCTGGCAAAATTTGTTTTGGCTATAGCTGGCAATTTAGATTGGCAGCAAAACAATAAACTTAGAAGGTGAAGGCTTTTTATACGGAAAAAAGATCAATGATATTAAGAATAATTGATGATGAATAAAATATATTGTATATATATATATACGTGTGAAAAGGGCAGAGCCTGTGCCATATTGTGCTGGGTATTAAGTATATGTAAGGCATTTTTTTTTGGTATAGCCTGAATTAAATTAGTATTAGTAATTAATAATAATAATATGCTAATACAAACATTTGTATACTAAAAGTATACGTTAATAAAAAGGAGCAAATTTGTTTTTCGAGGGATGCCATTGGTCTTATAACCATTGTTGTATTAAAAACATATTATTATTATTAGTATACGTATGTAGTATAGAAGTAGTAGTAGTAGTAGCAGCAGTAGTAGTAGTAGTAGGTATATAATATTATTCATATTACGATATATAAATAATGATATATATTATTAGACGAGGATTGAAATCCTACTGTATTCTGTTGGTGGGGACCACCAGAATCCACCACTTGGACATGAAGGCCAATCATGAGAGGAGATCCTAGCGTAGTAGAAGTAGTCTTTACCACAAACCCTGAATTAGGGAAGGACAGGTGGTGGGTAGTGGTTGAAGAAGTAATTGTTGAAGTAGTAGAAGTAGAATTGTTGGAGAAGGAGGATCTAGGTTTGGTCAGAGGACAGTTCACCGACGTCGTCGTACTCTCTAGAGGATTAGTACACAAAACGTCCACGGAGGAGTCCCAACATTTGGATGAGAGGGATTCTTGGAGGGAGGTGGTGGGGTGGGGGTCTTGGTGGGGTAGTTCTTGGTAGTACATATGATACGGGGGATGTGAGGGGGGATGATAATTTTCATGGTTGGAGGGGATGAAAAGGATTTGTGGGGTGGTGGAGGAGGAGCAGGAGGAGGAGAAGAAAGAGGAGGAAGCAGAGGATCCCGGGAAAGACAAGGAAGGGCTCAAGGTGTCCAGTGCCTCATCCATATGACTCAGAGGGGGTGGGGGGGAACCGTTCCAATTAGAGATTAGAGAGGGGGGAGAGTAACAAGTAGAAGTAGAAGAAGTATTAGAGGAGGAAATCAAGGGAGATAGTCAGAGGAAGGAGCGAAGAGGCACCTGTGGATGTAAGGCAGGGTGAACCAATGTAGGTGGTTGAAGGCCCCCTGGAAGTTCCGCGGCGGCGGCGGCCGCCGCTGCCGCTGCGGCTGCAGCACCCGAATACGCCAGTGGGGGTGGCCATATCTCTGGAGCCCCCGTGAAGAATGGACCACCTAAAGCTGAAGGAATTTTTGGAAGCATAAATAGAGAGAGAAAGAGAGAGAGAGAGAGAGAGAGACAAATTTCGAAGACAGAAGGAGATAGAAAGACAAATTTAGGAGAGAGAAAGACGGAGAAAAAAAATTAGGAGAGGGAAAGAGAGAGAAATTTAGGAGAGAGAAAGAGAAAAAAATTTAGGAGAGAGAAAGAGAGAAAAATTTAGGAGAGAGAAAGAGAGAGAGAAAAATTTAGGAGAGAGAAAGAGAGAGAGAAAAATTTAGGAGACAGAAAGAGAGAGAGAAAAAATTAGGAGAGCAAAAGAGAGAGACAAAATTAGGAGAGAAAAAAAGAGAGAGACCAGTTTAGGAGAGAAATGCGGGTTTGTTGGGGAGAAAAAAACAATCAAAAGGGAAACAGATTAGTCAAAATCCTTCACATTCATTATTCTCTATGCATTTATTATGTCTTCTTTCTATTCTAAATATAATACAATCCCTTCAACTTTCTCTTTTCTCCCTCTCAAGTGGCACTGGGTGTATTAATGATAATTTTGCATGTGAACCCCCGGCTTTTTGCCTCCCATTATTCTTCCTCTCATAAATTTTATGAGTAGGAGAAGAAAAGCGGGGCTGGGTGCACATTATTAAAATTAAGATCAAACCCATTGTTGTTATTAGGGATTGAGAGAGACAGAGAGAGAGAGTGAGAGAGAGAAGAGGATATGGAGAGGAAATAAAAATCAAGAACTTACGTCCGGCCAATGTATGCATAATGGCTGGATGTGGTGCAGCGGCTGGCGGTGACTGTTGTTTGGGCTTGGACGCCTTTGTGTTACTCTTGGCGAATTCCAGCCGTATTGTTTGAGGTAAATCCGGATCAAATTGTACACCCTGAGCACATGCAAATGGAGTCAAATATTATGGTACAGATGTATTTAGGAATTCTCATTCATTTGTTCATTTTTGCTGCGTTAAACTTCTTGTACACTAACAAAATATTTCGTTAAAAAAGACTGTTTTGAAATTCCCGGTATAATGTTTGATTAAGACGCAAAAATGTCTTCTTTGAAATGTGAAATTGATAAGAATGTTAATTTCAATATCTTTATTAGGAGGAATACTTGGAAAAGATTGCCTTTTTGGAAGCCATTTGTCAAAATTTCTATTTAAATATTGTTAGAATTATTAAAAAAACATTATTGGTTTTGTGATTTTTTATTATAGCAGAAATTGAGTAGAAATATTGTTGTTGTTCCTTCTTACCTGAAGAACTTGCTTCGCAGCTTCAGCGTCAGCTCGAGAGGTGAAAGTAACGAATCCGACAGGCTGGAACGGGTAGAAGGAGGGTTGAAAAAAATAAACAAAAAAAAACTTCCTTTAATATTGTGCCTTACATTAGTATTTATGCCTCCAAAATCCCCTTTTTTCAAGCTTTAGAAAGAGAATATAAAAAAAACTAAGTTCTAGTACAGACATTCCCCATTCTTTTTGGCCATTGTGCCTCCATGTGAATTTTATTTTGGTTGTTGACACGCTTTTGAAAAGACAGTACCTGTATTTGCCCGGGAGCATCGTCATAGTACATACGTCCATACTACAAGAAATAGAAGAGGATACACACAAGTCATAATGACAATGATGGCAAAAGGGTTAAACGTCTCTTCAATTGTGTCCATATAAGAAACTCCTTCCGAGAAGGGGAAAAAAATAAGACGAGAACCTTTCCCCAGTCCAAGAAAAATACGAGAGGAAAGGGTAAAAAAAACTTTTTTTGTGTACTTATACCATTGTCGTAAATTGTGTGTGGACTTATACACACACAAACACACTTTTTATGCAAACAATTTCTTCCCTACGACTATTATTATGTTCCATGGAAGAAAGGCACCAGGGAAAAAAAATTTTGCGCGTACATAAAAAAAAATGTTGGTACATATACATATAAAAAAGGGGAGATATGCATAAAAAAAATTTGGTATGTACATATATACTTAAAAAATATATGGAGAAGAGAAAAGAATGGATGAGAGAAAATAAGACAAACTTACCGAAGAGGTTTTCCCATTTTTGCTGGTTACTTTCAGTTGTGAACCCTCGTATCCCTGTGGAGTTAACAAATAACAGTGTATAAGACATACGGTGTGATACTCGGGTACATTCTCAGTATATAAGTACATTTACAGCTAGGTAAATCCCACCAACAAGGACACAGGAGGGAAAAAGAGAAGGCCAAAAACGAGGGGGAAAAAATTCTCACGTCAATAATTCACTAAAAAGGGTGAATTACTCCAGGACTTTTTTTTTGCAACTTTCCCCCCAGTACGTTTAGGGACTGTGAAAGTGGTGGGGGGACAACGGAGGTTTTTATTTTGTACATGGGCATAAGTGAAGCAATCATGTCCCTGTATATACCTACACAAAAGCTCCTTTCTTGGCCGAGTTGACGAAAGAAGTTGACAAGTGACAAGTACTTCAGGGGGAGAGGATGAGGAGAGAGAAAAAAGAGGCTTGAAAGGAACAACTTTTATTTTGTATCATTCCATATTATGCATATATACATTATACTACTTATAGGAATCCTTTCTCAGTATACGATAAATACAAGGCTTTTCTACATAGATATTATTGCGTTGCCGGTGTACACACGTGCGGATGTACTTTATAGACACATAAATAAAGAGGGGACTTCTTCCGCCCACTTTATGGTCCTCTTCCTACTTGGACCCAATACTATTTAAGGTGTTGCTCTACCTTGGAGGAGGATGAGAGAAGGAGGAGGAGGTTTAACACGAACCTCTCCCGCACTTTTTGTATTATGATTGTTTCGCACTAAACACAAATGGGACCAACTCCCGTCTCCTCGTCACCATTATTACTACAACAACAAAGACGGGCCCCAACAACCATTTCTGCAATGACTTCCCACCCAAAGTACAGAATGGTGAGGAACGGGAGACTGTGGGGAAAGGGAACACGGAGAGGCAGAGTACAGAGAGAAGGGGACGGGCATAACGAGAGGGATTAATAGACCCCACACCAGAGAGGTGGAGAAACACATGGAAACAAACAACGGAGTGTACCAAGGAAATAAAGGGTAGGCAGAGAGCAACCCCGGTAGACATGGACGAGAGAGGGAAAGGGAACAACAGACAGGGAAATAAAAAGGTACGCGTAGGAGGGGACGTGGACAAAACGAGAAAGCGACACATAAAGGAGGAGCAAGACAAAAAGGGAAACAAAGTTATGGAGGAAGCAATAGAGGAACAAAAAACAGGGAGCAGGAAGAAGCACGGAGAGAAAGCAAAAAATAAAGACAAAGGAGGTAAAGAGAAACAAAGAGAAAGAAGGAAAAATACAAATAAAAAAAAAGGGAAGGGGAGAGAAAGTAAGGAAATTGGGAAGAGTAAGAAAGGAAAGAGAAAGCAAGGAAAATAAGAAGAGAAATGAAGTAAAAAATAAAGAGAAAGTGAGGAAAGCGAAAGAAACGGAAGGGGGAAAGGAACATAAAGAAATTGAAAAAGGAAACGGGTAAGAGGAAAGAGAGAGAAAGTAAAAAATAATAACACAGACAAGAAGAGAAAAACAAAGAGAAAAGTAAAATAAATAAATAAAAGGATGCAAGAAGCCACGGAGTGAGAGTAGGAATAAGGGAAGAGAAGGGATAAAATACAAGAGAAGGTTAATGTAGAAAGGGAGAATAAGAGGGAAAGAAGAGGGGAAGGTAGGGAATAAGAGAAAGAGTAAAGAAGGTATAAATGATAGCACTTACGTCATATCCTCTAAACAGGAGGTACAATTCCCTGGGCTTAGCATCCATGGGCAAGCCACTCACGAAAAGGGTCCGCACCTGGACAAAAACAACCAATGAAATGAAGGATGATTAGACGATTTCATACATCAACAACCATAATACTGCTTAACTGGTTATATACCATACTACTGTATAACTGGAGGTGAAGAACCTCCTTTATCACATAACGCCTTCACCACACCTTCAAAAAAGTATCCCGAGTCCCATTTTTTTTGTCTCTTTGAATGTCGTGTGTCCTTTTTTTCTGGTAGATCTGTGGTTCACCATAATTCACATGTTGCTCTTATGCCATTATGATTCTCCCCCTTTTGCTCATCTAGCACACGTCCCTGCTTTCAGGCACATGCAATATTGTTATGTCCATATAATATAACAATGCCTTTCCTTCATGCCCATCTCACCGCCATGCTCCCGCCCGTTCTTGCATACCTGTGTGTGGGGGGGGATAAATTTAAAATGGTCAATTTCCTCGTATGTTATTACCCATTTAATTGCCTTTCGACAGCATGTCATGTGTTTCCCCTGATTTTGTTTTGACAGTATTATTCTACCACCTGCCGAGACCACACAACCGGTATGAAGTGGGATATGAAATGAGGGTGACGCACAGGAGGATGAGTCACATGCATATGGCAGTTTTTTTCCCTGGGGAAAGTCTTGTTTTTTTCCCCGCGCTCCCCCCGTCACAGATAATTCCATCTAATCCATCGTTCAGGGGAATTCCAAAAAAATGGGTAGTAAGAAAAAAAAGTGCGAACGCCACCACTTCCACCCACACTATGAAATTCTCCAGGACATGGAAAAAGTTACGGAGGAAGCGTTTGATTGTGTGAGTCGACTCAAAACATTTTTGCCGACATAAAAGAGACTGTAGTTCCTGCCAATTAGTCTCACAATATCCGCTCATCAACTGGTTCCATATAAAATTTGTCCATAAAAAAAAAAAGGACGGAGGCGTATATGTATGGTGGGGAAATGTGGAGGAAATAATGGAGGATTTTTTGGGGGGAACTTACGGGAATTTTTGGCTCTTATGTAAATGTCAAAGTAGATGGTGGAGAAAGGCAAAAAAATGGAGAGATACGTACACGGATTGGGCGTGGGTAAAGGGAAAAAAGCCGGATGGAATTGATTCCTTATGAATATGGGTATATACAGGGGATGGCATAAGGACCATATTAGATACATGGAAGACCTTTCCCCTTGGTGAAAGCACTCATCTCTCTTGGGAGGAAGTTAATCTGCAGAGAAACGAAGGATTCCCAAACTCTTTTAAATCTCTCCGTGGAATCACTCACTCACAATGGGAAAAAATCACCTCCGAAAAAATTCTTCTCCCGTCAAAAAAAAAAAGTTTATTTTTGGCTTAAGACATGTTTACGCACAACTTACAAACTGATTCCTTCCTCAGTCATCCTCACTTTCTTTAGGCCTTTCTCCTCTATAGCCTTCCAAGAGTACAGAAAACTTGGAACTATACATATATATGAATAATTCCAGTGAAAAAAATCTAGTTGTGAAAGATATGAAAAAAGTTTTTTGTACCAACAAAACATACGCAGGATTTCTAGTTTTTAAAAGACCCAATACTTTTGTCGCTTCAAGTTAAATTGAATTTCTTCGATTTCCCCCACCCTCGCAATGCGTTGAGAGATGTAGAGTAATATTTCCAGATAACGTAATGACGGATGAGTTCTTCGGAACAAAATGAGGAAATACCCAAGGAAAATGTCATAGCACATGCGTTGTGACAATTTTAAAAACATTCGCAAAGGTGTACACTTCCTTCTTCAACAAACAGCAGCACGTCAAATGTAAAGTGCATGCACTTTTGAATACCCACAGACATGCGCATACTTTCAAAGGAAAATAATATTGCACAAACAACAAATACAGGTAGATAAAGGATAACGAGAAATCCAGGAAATTATATTAAAGAATCTAAAAAAATAAGACAATAGAGAAACTTAGGACATACAACGAAAGAGACATTCGGAGGGAAAAATTAACTATTAATTTAAATAATCAAATGAGGAAGAGAAATACACAAGAAAGACAGAGAAGGAAGCATTTACCAATTATGAAGGAGGAATTTAGAAAATAAACAAAGAACGAAGTATGGAGAGAAACGTGAAAAAGGGGAAGAATGAAAAGAGAAAAAGGAAGAGTGAAAGGAAAACCTAATAAAATCCAGCACAGACGTTCAGATGAAAGGGAGCGAAGAAAAACTGCGAGACAGAGAAAACGGTAAAAGAAATGTGAAAGTAAAAAAAAGAAAGCATATAAACATTTCATCTCGGGAAGATTGCATTTCCTTCAAAAACGTCTTGAGCTCTCCACAACATGTGCACACCAACCACGTATTAACTCTCTCTCTCTCTTTCACCCTCTCTCTTACTCTCTCTCTCTTTTTCTCCCTCTCTCTTACTCTCTTACTCTCTTTCTCTCTCTCTCACTCTCTCTCTTCCCCTCTCTCTTACTCTCTTACTCTCTCTTGTTCTCTCTTTTACTCTCTCTCTCTCTCTTTCTTTCTCTCTCTTATACTCCCTCTCTCGTACTTTGTCTTTCTCTCTCGTACTTTCTCTTTCTCTCTCTTACTCTCTCTCTTTCTCTCTCTTACTCTCTCTCTCTTTCTCTCTCTTATACTCCCACTCCCTCTCTCTTACTCTCTCTCTTTCTCTCTCTTCTTTTGATTTACTCTCTCTCTTTTACTCTCTGTCTGTCGCTTACTCTCTCTTTTGCTCTCTCCTTCTTATTCTCTCTCTTTATTTTTCTCTTTTGCTCTCTCTCTGTTATTCTCTCTTTTTTACTCTCTTTATTTTTCTCTCTCTCACTCTCTCTTTCTCCCACTCTTTCTTACTTTCTTTATCAAATTTTATCGCTTACTCTTCCCCTCACTCTCTCTACTTGACTTTCTCTCTCTCTCTCTCTCTCTCTCTCTCTCTCTCTCCTCATCTCTTCCACTCTCCAACTCGGAGAGAGAGGCTCAGAGAAGGAAATAAAAAGCTCGTGTCTCCTCCTCCTCCTTCGTTGCTCCACATTACTCTCTGATTTAGATGATTAAAGGATTTTCATACTTAAGACTTCTCGCCGTTACCCCCACCGTTCCTTTTGAAAGACCACAATCCTACTTACAGTGAATGGAGAAACAACACACAAGAAATGCACTCCAGGTTTCTTTCTCCCCCTCTTCCTCCCCCTCTTTCTCGGCCCCTCATCTCACCAGAAACATGGACTCACTCTGGACTTACTCCCCATTATGATTGTCCGGGAGGGAGCGAAGTGTGGAGAGAAGTGAGGGCAGCCCCTGCTCTCACTACACATATGCACAGACATCCCACGTGTGCACCACACACACCACATTCCGTAGCATGTAAAAATGCTGTTTCTTTTGCGCAGTAGAGCCCTGTGATTACCCTCAAATTATCCACCATCAACCGTCTTTCTACTACTTCTCCCTCCATATCAACCTTGTTGATTCAAGGGAAAAAATGAAAAGAGAAAGAAAATATAAGAAACTTTTTTTTGGGGAACTAAATTGTACTTAAAAAAATAAAGTTTCAGAAAAAAAGAAGGAATATCAGCAGGATGTGGTGTATTTTTTTTGCCAAGGCACAAACTACGCCCATAATTTAAATGGGGGGAAAAGAACAATTTTTATTCCCTTTCCTCCAAGTATTTGGACGGGTATTAAAAATGAAATGATAAAGCGTACTACTATCGTACCTCACATTTCTCTCTTTTTCCCCGTGGTCGTTTCAGCAATCTCCCGGTGAACAGGTACAACTTTTTTTCTTCGGGAATTATAACCAAGTGGAGAAAGGAGGATGAGGAGAAATTTGAATGGGAATAGTGTATATTATATTTTGTAGGGGAAAATATTAAAACATGACTAACATTTTACAACCATGGTTACTTTTGGACTAGGCTTTGTGCCTCGTAAGGTGGGAGGAGGAAGAAGAGGGTGTGAGATTGAGAGAGAGAGAGAGAAAGAGAGAGAAAGCCAGAGAAAAATATATGGAGAGAGAGAGTGTACGAAATCGCTTGTGCTTTTAAATAAGTACTGAGCTCTAAAGTTGCTTTCACTACAAAGGACTTCAACCGGTGTACAGCCTTTTAAATAAATACTCACTACATTTCCCTCCCAGACGCTCTGGGAGGAACAAATGGGGGAAACTTGAAGCCCCTGAGCATAAACAACATTATGAGAGCACAAGTACATGATCTGTAAAGCAGGAGAAAAGCCTTCCGAATCCCGGACCGAAAGGGGGAGATTTGATAGAGGTAAAAAGTCCGGCAAAAAACCAGAAAGGCGCAAAAGAAAGGAAGGGAGACACAAAAGAGGGAAATGGACAGGGAAAAGAAAGGGAAAAAAAGAAATAAAGACAAGTACAAGGGAGATACAGAAGAGATGGCCGAAAAGAGAGAAAATAGAGAAAGCGGAAAGGGAGAAAGACGCAAGAGAAGTAAAGAAAAAGAGAAAGTAAAAAGGAGAAGAGCTATGACGAATGAGATTTAAATGGGAGAAAACAATAGGAAATTAATTGAAACATTTTTTCATTTTTTAAGTGAAAGCAATTTTTCGCGAGGAGAGAAAATGATGATAAAAATATCCCAGGAAAAATATTCCATGTGTGTACATAATGGAAGTTCATCCTTTTTGAAGCCAGTGTATTTCATGACATAAAAGGCTTCCGCCGAAATAATTCTGAAAGGAAGATAGTGAAACTAATTCTATCTGTGTTTTCCTCTTCACATCTTTCCCTTTCTTATTTTTTCTCTACATAGTCCCAACGTTACCAGTGTTTCCAGTAAGGATTTCTTGGCTTCTCTTCAGATTTTTATATAAAAAAGGCAGATTTATTTCATTCTAGTTTGAAACTACACCCCCTGAATAAGGTCGTGCTTCCACATGTTCTTTGCCCTCTCCACCGGCCCCCTCCTACCCACCTCCTCCAACATCCTTTTCATCTCTTCCCGTGATTTCTCAAGTGTGCTTTTGTGAGGATGCAAAAATAAAAAAAATCCTAACATGGGAGAATGGCAGGGAAGACTTGGGAGAGATGAAGTGGAATTGTCTCCCGGTTTTTTCACATATGTATACGTATACACCCGAGGATGTGCATGGCTTGAATGATGGAAGAACCCTTTTTTTTACATACATATGGACGCGAGGGGGGTGATTCGGTTCCTTATGCAAACACAACAGTCACATTAACTTTTCAACCGATGACGCCCAGACCTAACCCGAGACGTAGGAGAACATTGCATAAATTCTCGTCCCACTCTTTTCTATGGCTGTGGGACGTAGTGTCCGGGAATTTATTTTTATCCCTGGAATGGCTTTGGATGTAATAAAATAATCTCAAGGTGGAACTTGTCAATCAGGCTGGACATTTCTCTCACGTTGCCTTTGCCTTTTTTGGGGAGCTTTCTCCCCCTTGTTTTGTTGCTCAATTCTTCTGTAGGTTTTTATTAAGCCTTTTTCCTTTTTTTTTATGGAGCTGTCTCTTTTTCTACTTCAATGAACTTTTCACTCTTCTTACTACTCTGGATTTTCCCTCTTAATTTATGGAGCATTCTCTGACTTTTCCTGGATTTTCTCTTTCCATCGAGTTTTCTTTGTTTGGTTGTCCGGATGTTTGTGTCTTCTCCTTCTTTAGATTTTTGGTGAAACGTTTTCTTCCATTCTTGTCTTCGATATTTTTCTATGGAGCCTGATCTTTTGGTGCTCGGAATGATGTTTTCTCGTTCTAAGGAGTTTCTGAGGTTTCTATCTTCATGCTTCTCTGGATGGTTCTCTCTTTTGCTTTATTCTCTAAATTTTTGTCAATCCTCTATTTTTTCTTTCCGTCTTTCTGGTAATTTGTGTCTCTATTCCTTTTGCGTTTGTTTTTTGTCTCTGACTTTTTATCTTAGCGGTTCCTTTTCGTACTTCTGTTAATTTGTGCTTTAAATTTGTCTTCTTGTCTTCTTCTTTCTCTAGATTGTTATCCTTTTTCTTTGAATTGTTCTCCTTTTTCACTGAATTGTTCTCTCTTTCTTGTGATTTTTCACTTTTCGCCTGTGAGAATTACTACTCTTCCTTTTTTCACTATGCTTTCACTCTATTTTTTGGATCTTTCTTCTTCAATTTTCTTTTTGTCGAAGTATCTCTTTGTGCCTTTCTCCTTTCATCCGTCTTAACAATTTTTTTTTTTTACTTTTCTCTCTTTATAGTTCTCTGTCTTTATATTTCCCTCCAAGATCTTCACTCTGCTCATTCCACACGGCCGTACTGGTCAATTATTCCTCTGTGGTTGCTACCTTTCTCCACGTCATGATTTGCTCTTGCTTATTTACTTGCTATACGTCATTTTTCAGGAGTGCACGCTTTTCCATGGAGTCTATCCGCATTTATTGTCAGATGTAATGCAAATGGGATTTCGTCCTTTGATTTTGTCATGATCTGTGTACTTCCCCTCCCTACATATAGCTTTTACTTAACCATGGAAGTCGACAAGGCAGAGATTGAAATGCGGGAGTTCCTACTACCAAGATAAAGGAAATAGAGATGAGGAAAATGTAACTCGGGATTTTGGTGTGTTGAATAAAAAGGAACCACTCGGATCCCTTTTGTTGCTTACCCAATCTTTGTTTGCATATTTTGGGAGAGAGTGTAAAAGTATGTCTGAGCACAATCAATCATAAGGTGTGTGGGGAGAGAGCAGAACCATGTCTACATGTCAGTGTGCGATGGAAGGATCGGTAATGAATCTTGTTTTTTTATTCACGTTTATACACAAAAAAAAGGAAAAAAGGATTCACCATTCTTTCTTTTCTCTCTTTAACAATTTTTTTCTAGTTGGATGAAAAAAGGAAGCTATGTAAGTTCAAAAAAAACTCCCTCAACCAGCTTTCCCTTTCTATCCGAGATAAATAACATTTGAAAGAGAATTTTTTATTTCAAGTACAAAGTGAAGGAATTCTTTGTAGTAGGAGTGGCTTGGGAGAGAAAGCATTGCTTTCTCTCTCAAGTTCTTTCACAGTGAAAATCCTTTAGGTTTTCTTCCTTTTGTGGTGACATTTTTCTCCACTCTTTCATTTCTTCCTTTTCTGGTCTCATTTATTTTTCACTATCTCCCTTCCTCCTTTGACTGTGTTAAAAAAAGGATTTTGCATAATTAATTGTTGATTGTCATAGCTTTTTTTTTCAAGCAATTTTATTGGAAGACAGAGAGAGAGAGAGTTCTTTGTCAGAAAAAAATCTTCTTTTCATCCACGACAGAAGGATTCAATTTCATTGAAACATTTCACAAAGAAAGCGTCCTTTTTTTACATTGTCATGCCACATCTAAATAAAGGTGGGGCTTGAATTGCATGGATTAATACATTACTATCATTGTACGGAAGAGGAACAAATATTATGGAATATCCATGCTAGTCGTGTTAAGGGCTGTCTATTTTTCTTTGCCCCACTTCTTCCCCTTGTCACTCCTTTTCCTTGTTATAATAATGGGAATTCTTTGTCAAAATGTGTACCCCATTTTCATTACACAAGCATTTCTTATTCGCACCTTTATCTTCATCGTCATAACTCCTCCCCAACCATTTACCTTCCACCCAGAATCAAGTGCCATTTTACAAAAGTTCAAAAAAGAGGAAGAATGGAAAGGTGAAAATATTGGTGCGTTCCCCGTTTTTTTTTTTACTTTGCGTCCACTTTATTATTATAATAAGGCCTTCTCTCCCCTGACGACATTTATGCTCCACTTTTCCTCACTGGGTACTTGCTGGAAAAATTACCGTTCCCCCTTTTAATTTTGGGCCATGATGAAGACCTGAGAGAGAGAATATTATGGACAAAGAGATGAAGACAAAATGACGAAGAGCATACAGTCTCTTTTTACTCCCCTTTAAAGGTTGAATTTTTGAATGGTTCTTGGAAGCAGTGGAAAATGGAGTGATATTTAAATGTAGGTCTCCCTTCCATTTTTTTGTCCTCCTGGACTCCTTCAAGGTATAAAGGTAAGGCGTGAGACGTTACTTTTTTTGCAAAAGGTTTATCCATGCAATCTTCCCTTTTTTGAGTTGAGTAAAAAAAAGAGAGAAGAAAAAGGAAAGGCAAAATTGTATCTCCTGTCTAAAAGAAAACACTTTAATAGTAATGGTAGTAGTACAACGACTGAGGGCTTTATTTTTTTTTGAAATGTCAAAGCTCCTTCCAACCTTAAAGTTGAATCTCCTTCCCTTCCCTCATACATTTCTTGTATACATGCGTGGCTCAGTCTACTATTCTTGAGATAAAAGGTAAGAGAAGAAGATAGAAGTGAGCACGCTATCATCGCCATCATCATCAACAACATCATGAACATCATCATCCATCCGCAGCTGTCTCCTATTTTTTTTTTTGGTCGAAAGGCTATTGCCATTCCCCCATATCCTTTCTCTCATTCTTTGTTTCTAACCCTTTCTCCTCGCAACCCCCTATCCCGGTCCCCTTTCTTCAATCTCTTCTTCTGCAACCCCCCTTCAAAGGAGGAAGGTGGAGAGGGACGGAAGGAGGTGGGATGATAAATGCCCCAATATTTCTCGGGGAAAATGACTCGCTAAATAATCCGGAAGGTGAGTGAGGAATAAAAAGTAGATGAAAGAGCATCATCATCATCCACCACAGTTATACATAACTACTATTACAGCTTTCTGTCCGGGCTACTGTCGGAAGATCGTCTGGAGCTTTAGCTCCTTCAAGAGAAAGTAGAACATTATACTTTTACTTTCTCTGGCTTTTTTCTCTTTCTTTCTCGTCCACTTTTTCTCTTTCTTCCTCTCAATTCCCTCTTTTCTCTCTCACACTTTCTCTCTTCCTCACTTGCTTTCCTCTGATCTTTTCCTCCACGGAACTCTTCCCTTCTTGTTTTCCTTTTTAGTGTTTTTTCTTCTCTTCCGTTTATCGTCTCTGTCTTTATCTCTTAATATTCTTTGGCTATTTATTATTTCATCTTTTTGCCTCTTTTTTCGATTTTTTGGTTTCGCTTTTAATTTCATTTCAACCTCCTCCGAATCTCTCTGGCTCTGGTACTTTTCTCCGTAATTTTTATTTTGTTCTCGTTTCCATCTCTGCCACATTTTGCTCTAATTTAGCATCTTTTGACTATTTTCTGTTCTTAAATTTTAGCCATTTTAGTACTTTCCTCTTCCTTAATTTTAACCATTTTAGCTTTTTTCTCTTGCATTTTATCTGCTTTGGCTCTTTTTGCTCGCATTTTATCCGCTTTATCGTCTTTTCTCATCTTGTAGTTAAGTATGCTGGCTTCTTCTCTTGTGTTTTAGCATCTTTGGCTCTGTCCTCTTGTCGTAAATTATTCTCTTTTGCTCTTTTCATTTCCTTTACCAGTTACTCCGGCAATTCCCTAGATTTTTTTCGTTTTCTTGGTTTCTTATATTTTGGTCTTTCTCTCGATAATTTTCTCTGATTGTTTCTCTCTCTCTACTTCCACTCTTTTTCTCTCTCGCTACTGCTGCCCTCTCCCCCTCTCTCTGGAATTGCTCCCTGTGACACAAAGAGAGAAATACCCTACCGCAAAAAGGGAAAATGGACGAGTAAACAACCAGGAACATGTATAAAAGAGAGAAGAGAGGGGAATATCATCGGGAAAAAGGTTGAGTTAGAAGATAAAAGGAAGCTGGGAGATAAAAGGAGAAGATACAGGAATAAAAAGGGAATTTCAGTAAGAAGGATTCGTTAAAACCACTCAATGAAAGGAAGAGGACCTGTTTCCTCAGTCCATGTTGATTTTTTTTATTTCATTTTTTTTTTGTGGTGGTGGGAAAAGAGCCTGGCTTTTGTGACGACCACGTCAGGAATAATACATATCACATGCGGCGAGAAAGGCTTCCCACGTCCGCATGTGTACGTAATAGCCAGGGAGAGAGTCTGAGAAGACATGTCAACACATCCCGACAAAAGAAACTTGAGTGGAAATTTTCATTCCCTGGAGAGACCGGAAACGTTGGTGGAAAGACGAAAGGTGTATTAAGACTCCCTTTCCACTGATCTTTCCTTCCTTTCTTCTGGATGTCCCTTTTCCCTATCTCTCTCTCCATCCCCTCTTCTCCCTCCTTGATTTTGACTTTTACTACTTCCCTCTCATCTTCCTTTCCCTAACATTGTACATATACATATGGACATGGGAAAGGAACGGTATTGTGGAGGAAGAATCAAAAAGATTTCCTCCGACCCTCAACCAACTCACCTTCTCTCTCTCTCTTATTTCTCCCACTTCTTTCCCCCTCTGCACTTGGAAAGTCCCTTGCATATGTACATGCATAATATTCCTAGGGAGAATCAACCCCTGTATAAAAATGGAAGGAGCCCCTCTGTGTACTGCAGCCTCCACAAAATTCACACGCACACTCCCACATTGTGGAAGGGCGACCATTAAAACCACCACGAGGTTAATGCTCACCACAAGGAGGGAACAAATCTCTAAGATAATCGAGAAATTACTCCCAAACTCCACTTTTCTCCCTCACTCGTCCATCCACCTTTACGGGGCTTTCTCTCCCTCTTGCAAACTCTCGCTCTCTCTCTTTCCCTTCTCTCTCTCTCTCTCTCTCTCCTCTTCTTCTTCTCTCTCCTCCCGTTCCCTCTTCTGCCCTTTCCCGAACAAGGAGAGACACACTGGAATTCGGGATGAGGAAAGAAACTTTGAGCAAGAACAACTTCCATGTGATTCACGCACATCGTCCTTTCCATGTCATAACATTTCCTTTCCCCACCACACAACAACGCTGTGTGAGGCCAGGGAAGCCTGTTTTCCAGCTACTATACTCGTATGAATGGAATGGGTGAAATGCTTCAATTCACCAACAAATTACGGGAATCCTAAATAGATTTCCCTTTTAACTCATAAATAAAGGGTGCAACTCAATGAGCTAAAAACCTTCCTCTTCAATAGGAATTTTTCTTTTCTTTTTGCAGACTGCACCCACCATTACAAGTGCAGAGGAAGACCACACCGGCAAACCGCCTTAATGTTAACAACTCATCATGTACATTTTTTGAACAAGAAACAGTGCAGAGTAAACAGAGAAAATGAAGGTAACAAGAAGAGATGAAAAGGAGAAAGTCGAGAAGAGGAAATCAAAGTGAAAGCAGAGATAAGGAAATGAGAGACAAAGTCGAGACAGGGAAATCAGAGAAAGAACCGAGACAAGTAAATCAGAGAAAAAATCGGGAAATGTGAATCAGAGAGAAAGCAGAGGAACGCAAGGATTGAACGGAGAGAGACAGCCAGTTGTGCACAATGAGAGTAACCAACCACACAAAGAAAATCCCTTACAAGGATTTACCTCGCGTAAGCCGATGATCATCGACCCAAAGGCATTTGACGAGAAAGAACAAGAGTGAGCAATGGAGATAATGCTGCTCATACCGGTGTGGAACCGCAGGATGATGAAACTGATGATGAAAGAAAGGAAGAGGAAAAGTTTTTACTTGAGAAAACAAGTAAAATAATAAGAATTTCAACTCACCGAGTTAAAAAAGCACAGATATACTCACATCAGTACGCGTCAGATAAAGCGCTCTTACGTTAAACACTTCATATCCGTTCAACTCCCAGCAGAAAAATGTGACATGCCGTTTTAAAATTCTTTTACAATGTACGTACAGTATTTAAATAATTGCTCGTTCACCCATTTAGGAGTTACAGGCATTGGAAGCCTAATGGAAGCAGCCATGTACCAATTCTGATAGCTGAGATCCTCACAAAGAGTCTTGAATTTATTTTTGATCTCGCCAAATGTATAGGTATTACGGCTATAAAGAAAACCGGCAGGGAGGGTCAAATAAAAAATATTGAAATATTTGAAGGTGATAATATTAGCTTTCAGAATTGGTCCCTGCCTATTCTCATTCATATGTGGAAGAAGGGACCAAAATTTGAAAAAGTCTTCCTGAATTGTACCAGACTATGGCCTTTGTAAGAACATACACATATGTATGTACGTCCCATGTACTGGCCTTCAACCCCACGGTGACGGAGGAATGGCGAGGGGGACAACAATAGGAAGGCATTATACAATTATTATTATCACCATTACTCACTTCATCCCCTATCCCTTCACTTGGAAAAAGAAAATTATGAGAAACTACCACATAAAGTTGAGAACTTTTTATTTATTTCGGTTATTATTCAACTCTGTATGGTAGGAGTTATTGCAAGAGTAGTCATTATTCCCTTTAAATTGGTTTCCATCCAACGTATATGCTAAATACGGGATAAAATTTGGTCCTAAGCCGCATAACACTTATATATATGTGCATTCCAAGTACTGTTAGTGTTTCTGCATCCAACGTGAACTTCTTTTTATGCATACTCACAGAAAGACACACACTTGTATTGTTTTCCTTTCATCAAACAAAACTTTTTTTCCCGAGATCCTCAACTTCCTCCATATAGCATTTGTATGGGGATTTAAAAGGTCCCAAGGCATGTCGAGAGCTAGAGAGCGAGAAAGAGAGAGAATGAGAGAGAGAGAGAGAGAGAGAGAGAGAAAGAGAGAGCGAGAAAGGGATAAAGGGAGAACTGATCTAAGAATTGCGCCATGTTTCTGGGAGCTGAAAATCCCAAAACTAAGACTTGTTTTTGTTTTACTCTGAATAATAATACTACTCCCTTGTTACCACAAGTTGCTCCCATACTTATGGAAAGACTCATTGGGATGCCATGACCTCCTTCTTATCGCCCCCATTTATCATAACAATCACGGTTATGATTATTGCGGAAGGTGAGAGGAAAAATTGTCATTTTCTTCACACATGAGGTCCAAACTACGGGCAAAGTGTGGACCAATCAAAATATGAGTTGTGGGTGGAGAATTTCACATGTGTATGTACGTGTTAGTATACACCCATATAATTATACAGTATATGTGGAAGTGCCAAAAAAAACAGTTTTTGTGTGGCGGAGCATGTACTTGATAATTATTTGCGGTACGCCATTCCTCAAAATGAGTTGGCAATGTCAGTCGTGAGGAGTTCATGCTTCATAGCTGGTAATTACCTCCCATATACACATTGTGTTTTACCTCCTGGAAAATGTGACGTCAAATGCCCATATATGGGCAATTTGATTTTTTGGGGAGATTTGCCAAGAGGGAGATGAACTCTTTCGTATTGGTTGAGATCAAGGAGGGATTTTCCGAGGAAGAAGGTCCTATTGGGATATTTGGGAAATCCAATGCTGGGCAAATGTATGGTAGATAAAGGATGGGCGTAGAAGGGAGAAATGTGGAGAGAGAGTGAGAGAGAGAGAGAAAAAGAGAGAGAATGAGAGAGAGAGGGAGAATGAGAGAGAGAGAGAATGAGAGAGAGAGGGAGAGAGAGAGAGAATGAGAGAGAGAGAGAATGAGAGAAAGAGTGAGAGAGAGAGAGAATGAGAGAGAGAGTGAGAGAGAAAGAGAAAAGAGCCTGTTTTTTGTACAGGAGACAATCCCGAAAAACAAGTGGCACCTATACGCAAGTAGAAACAGGGCCCTTCACCACGTTTTTCACAAGGGACCAAGAGACGTCGGAATAGAATAAATGCCATGGAATTGAAGGGGTAAAAAAAAGAGTGGATACTATATAGAAAGGATTATGCACGTATACATATGCACATATATGGAGGGATAATAAAAAAATCTCAACCCCCCAGAAAAAAAAAGTGTGGCGGAGTGAGAGAAAAATGAGAGGAAACGTCCATAATGTCTATCAGGAAGGACAAAGAAACGAGTTGACAAGACCAAGAAACGGTGGAGGAATAGAAGATGTAATCTAAACCCAATAAACAAGAGAGGAAAAAAAGGAATTCGCATGTCCCACGAAGAAATAAAGAGGAAACAGATCCTATATAATATAACCTTGTATATACATATGTATGTATGGATACACCCAAAAATATACAAGAACAGACGAAAGAGCCCACAAGAGACTTGGAAAAAGGGGCGGGGGAGAACGTTTCCTTTTTTTCTTCTCACTGCAAAATGTCCTTTAATCGACCGGATGATACACTCTGTAGGCAATATCGGAGGAAGGAATACAAAACATGATCAAGCTGACGTTCTCACCAAATATCATTTGCCTTTCCCGGTCTTCACAGATAGCAGAGGGAAATATCGGGAATGAGAGAGAAACGAGGAGAGAAATAGGGAGATTTTGAAAAGGAGAGAAAGCAGACACGAAAATGAATAGAAAGAAATCTGGGATAGAGAAGGCAGAAAGAGAAAGAGACAATGAGAAATCAGAGACGAAGAGACATAAAAAATCGAAGAGAAAAGGGACACAGAGGAGATTAGAGAGAAAGGAGATCCCAAGTAAAAAAAGAGAGGAGATTAAAGAGAGAAAGAGAGAGACAGAGGGGAGATTAGAGAGAGAAACAGAGCGAATAAGTGATGGAGAGACAGACAAAAGATTAAAGAAAGAGGGACAGAGTATTAAAGAAAGAGAGACAGGATTCGAGAAAGAATGAGAGAGAGAAAAAGAGACGTAGAGGCAGAGGCAGAAAAAGAGACAGAGTCAGATAGATGACAAAGGAGAGGGAAAATAGTTCCAAAATGAAAACAAAGGAGTTGGTAAACTTAAAAGGAAAAAGAGTGAGAATTCCTCAGCAAATGATTTTTCCAAATGTGATGCGCATTGGAAATCATTTCTCAAAAGCAACACTTACTTTTCCTCTTATTTCTACAACGTTCAAATAAAAACTAGTACTAGTGGCAATAAAAAAAACCTCCGTACAAAAAAAAATCTTTCTCTCGTTTTGAAAAAACTTTGCACGCTTCCACAGTTGACTCGTGAAACTAGAAGAAAAATGGGAAGAAGATTCCATCTTAAAAGCCATCGTTTATTGAATCTCTATTGGGGAAAAAGGAAAGGCCTAACCGAATCAATTCGCATTGCTAAAGCCACACCCTGGAAGACAGGAAAGAAGTTGGGAGAGGAAAAAAAGTTTTTTTCCCCCAGTTTTTTTTTTACAGTTACATCATCTCCCTAGCTTTTTCGACTTTGACACATTTCCACTAGAAAAAATGGCCACGCACATGTCACACACTTTTTTATGTTATTTTTTCTAGCTTTATTTTATGTTGTACTTTCTCGCCATACCATTGTTTCTCAGAATCTCTTGCTTTCACTCCATTCTCATTTCGTGTATCTACCTTCCTTGCTTTCTCCATGTTTCTCTCTTTTTAACCGCCCATATTCCTCTTATTCTGGGACTCTCCGGCTCTTCCATGTCTCTCTTACCCTGCATAACTTTCTCTTTCTTTCCCATTTAATGTACATGGAAGAAACTTCCTCCCTTTTTTGATTATGGAAATGTGACCGAGTAAACTTTTGACTTGGAGGAAATATCTGGAGCAAAAGTATACGGACAGGTATTCCCTTGCCATTTTATGAATTTTGAAAGAACAAAAAAAAATTGAACTTTCCAACTGCAGTATTTTTCCAGAAGTTAAAAAGCCAACTCTTTTCTTAATTACTCTGCATTTGTCTTACTTTTTCTCCTCTCCCTTTACGCTTGAC
The DNA here is from genome assembly GCA_034698585.1 of Disparrhopalites patrizii. Lineage (NCBI taxonomy): Eukaryota > Metazoa > Arthropoda > Collembola > Symphypleona > Sminthuridae > Disparrhopalites > Disparrhopalites patrizii. The sequence continues at coordinate 45,174 of JAQGBT010000507.1, forward strand.
AGATGTCAATATTATTCAGTTAACACAAACTCACATTTCTCAACTCCCTGACATTTTGGTCTCCCACTCTCCGTAAAAAGTTATGGATAATTACAAAATTAATTTACGGAAGTCTAGGAATTACTAAAAATATTAGACATTCTCCTCACCCCAAAAGACGTATTATTCACCATGAAACAAATGAATTCTAAACTCTGGAAATATGTATTTAGAAATAAGTATGGCAGTATGTACCCTGGATGCCTGAAGAGCTTCTTGGTACTACCAGCAGGCAGGCATTGCCGTTGTAATTAAAATATTGACAAAACCTGGAGCAACTCCTCCAGAAATATGAGTACAAGGAGTCCATCAAAAAAACAAGGAGATAGAGGGGAGGGAGAAAAAAATGCGGGTGATAAATATATTCCTGTCCCTAAAATAACACTCACAAATCCAATGAGGAAGAGGAGCTCCAAGGTTAAATGAATGGAAGAGTCACTGGGGGCATTCCCTCGGGGTGGGCGTTATTCTCCATGTTGGGGGTAATAGCTTTGCGCGATGAAATCCCATCTCCGGGTGGAGGCAGGGGGAAGACAAGACGGGGAGAAAGGAAGTGAGATAAAAAATAAGGCCCAGACAAAGAGAGAGAGACACATATAGCAGAGAGATTGAGGGAAAGAGATGAGAATTTGGCAAGAGGCGAAAATGCAGGACGAGAAGAATATTTTGATAGAAGGACAGAGAGGAAACAGAAAGACATGAAGACAGAGAGAGAGAATATGATGAAGAAAGAGCCGGGAAAGGGATGAAAGAGAAGAACAGAGAAAAAGGAGAGGAAGAAAAAGAGAACGAAAGAGAAGAACAGAGAAAAAAGAGAGGAAGAAAAAGAGAACGAAAGAGAAGGAAAATAAGAGAAAGAAAAAGAAGAACAAGCGAAAGAAAGAGAAGAGGGAGGAAGAAAACGAGAAAAAGAAGAAACGAGAGGAAAAATGGAAAAAACAAGAAAAGAGACAAGAAAGGAATAAAAATGAGAAATAGAGGAAGAAAAAGAGAAAGTGAAAAGAAAAAAGAAAGAAAGAAAAAGAGAAAAAAGAGGAAGAAAAAGCTAACGAAAGAGAGAAAGTAACAAGAAAAAAGAGGAAGAAACAGCTAACGAAAGAAAAAGTGACAAGAAAAAAGAGGAAGAAACAGCTAACGAAAGAAAAAGTGACAAGAAAAAAGAGGAAGAAAAAGCTAACGAAAGAGAAAGATATAGAAGCAAAAGCGAAACAAAGAGAGAGAAAGAGCCGGAAAAAGAGAGAAAGAGAAGAAACAAGAGATTATAAGTAGAAAGAACAAGAAAAATATAGGAAGAAAGGAATAAAAACAAAAAGAGAGAGAGAAATAGAACGAATACAGAGAAAATTAGACCGAAAATAAAAAAACAGAAAGCCTGAAATAAGATCATAGAAACAGAAAAGCAAACAACCAGGCTAAAAGAATACAGAAAACCCGGGAGAGAAAGGAAAATGACAAGACCGAGAGAAAATATCAGAAGAAGGACGAAAGTGGAGAAAAAGATGAAAAGTGACAGAAGGAGAGGGAATGGGTAGGGAAAAAAGAGGGAGCAAGATTAAGTCTTCCCCAGAATACCAACTTCCTGCTGAGCTCATGCTTTTATACAATAATAAAAAGTAAAAGGGAAGAAAAAACCTTGAACCTCCTATATATTACTAATATTATATCAAATGTATATATACACCAAGGGAGAGAGAGAGAAATGACGGGAAGCGGGAAAGACACAATTCCTCTCCCACCGCCACGGCCGTTGTTACTCTAGAGAATTAAATTCAACCCCCCCTTTTCCCGCCACAAGGGTGTGAGGGAGCACATTTCAGCACTAGTACTTCACACGTACATACATATGTATATGTATACAATAATACATCCACAAAAAAAAAACTTTCACCACCCTCCATGGGAAAACAATATAGAGTAAAAATTACAGTACATGGATTTTATCATGACTATTACCCCCACCGTTTGTTTGTATAGAGAGAGAATCATGTATGCCGAAACAATTAGGGTGACTGATGATACCAAAGACGTCAATAAAGGGAAGTATACCCATGAATGTATAGGGTGCAGACAGTATAATAATATTTCCTTGGGCCAAGTTCCTTTTTTTTTGGAGGAATCCATTGGTGTATGAGTGAGAGGGAATGGAGAGAGAGTGAGAGGGGAAAAGAGGGAGAGTGAAGATTTACACAAGAGATACTTTTTCTGTCATTTACTTCCAATCTGTCAAATGTGTTCTCGTCCATTTTTGTTGGGGGAAAAGAAAAAGGGTTTCCGTAGCAAAAAAAAAAAGTTACTCTAATACTGGCGTTCCCAACCCAATATAATTATTTTGAATGTGTTATTCTTTGAATGGGAGGAGGAAAAACGGGACTTTCTCCTGGAGGGAATTGTGTTAGAGGTTCCTCAAGAGGAGAGATGAGAAGGGAGGCAGATGTGAGAGGGGAGAGAGACTTTTGGCATTTTGTATGGTGCCTGCATGAAGACATATGCACGCACCTTCCAACGTGATCTTATTTTTTCTTCCTGTATTTTTAACCCTTCTTCTCGCTGACTCGAGAGGATTTTTTTACGCTCTCTCTCTCTCTTCCTAAGTTTTTTTTGTTGTTGTCTCACTTGGGTTCCACGCAGTTCCTTCCGGCTCTCTCTCAACCAACTATATTTCCTTTTGTCTTCCCAGCTCCACTTGTTTCCCACGAACGCTTGACTTTTCCTTGGCTTTACCTTGAATTATTTTTCTTCCCTTCTTTCTCTCCATTTTATCCCATACCTTTGCTTTAACTCATTCTCTCCGTCTAATTTTCTCTCTCAGCCCTTTTAATTTCTCTTTATTTCCCTTTCCACGTCTCTGTCTTCTTGGTTTTCCCATTTTCCCCCAACTTTCTTGTCTCCTCTTGCAGATTTTCTTGCTTTTTCTTCTGATTTTCTTGCTTTTTCTTCTGATTTTCTTGCTTTTTCTTCTGATTTTCTTGCTTTTTCTTCTGATTTTCTTGCTTTTTCTTTCTGAGTTTTTTGTTATCTTTGTTTGTTTTTTTGTTTCTCTCGCGTTCTATTTTATTCTGTACTGCTTCTTCTGACTTTCTCTTTTCTGTCTTTTTCTCTCTCATACCCTCTTATTTCCATGTTGTATTCCGTATAAAAAGTATGCCGTTGCCTTTTTTCACACTGAATCGTGAGGTTCATTTTGAAAACATAAATACAAATTTAATTGAATATTCTGCCCCATAACAATGCTTGTATTGATTCTGCCGGGAAAGTTTTTTCCGGGTTTTTGCGGATATTAACGAATTAATATCCGCAAATTAATTTTTGGTTTCATAATCTACCTCCTCCTTGCCGTCTATTTCATTGTGTTGAACACCAATATTAATTCAACAATCCAATTTATTTGTATTGATAAAAACTGAATATTTATATCAAAAAACTGAGAACCTGGATAACTTTAAGGATAATAGTACAGGGATAATATTAATACCGGTTGTCGTACTGGATAGGGGAAAAAATTCAGATTGGTTCCATGAAAACTGCCTTGTCGGTCTCCCTCTTTTCTAGTAATGTTCCCCACATAAATTGGACTTGTAAAAAGCCGTCATGTAAATAGCCGGAGGGAACAGGGCATGGAGAAAGTTGGGGTTATTGTTGTCCAGAGATTTTCTGGCAGTTGTCAATACTTGAAGACATAAATTCAATGGCATTAAAAATATAAGTGCCCTCAGGGACCAAAAAAAGGGTAGCCATTTTGTGAAACTCCCCAGACCATGTTTTTTTCTCTTTACCATCTTAAGTCAATGCCTGGAGGAGTTTTCTTTCGTTCCTTGTCTTAACCCTTAACTCTTCTTTTATTCTCTCTCTCCCTCTTGACTTTTCTGCCTCTCTCTCTCTCTTCATCTCCGTGGGAAGAATAATATGGGCAGAACAAGAAATTTATTCTCCTAATATCCCCTGGAAGGTACAGGAACCATCTGTATGTATCTATTATTAGATATAATGACCAAAATCACCGCCCTCCAATTGGGTTAACCATGTAGAATCTCAAATCTACGCCGTTTGCAAAAAAATCTCGGTCTTTAATCTTAATCCAAGATCAGATTAAACACTAGCGTGCTCCCTTGACAAGAATGCCAATTTCCCCATTGATCCCCCCAAATTAGAGGGGAAGGCCACGGAAGTAAATGGGAGAATGTACCCCCTACAAAATTTTTAGAATAGAGAACGATTGGAAGAAAATAGACTCGAGAAAGCTACGGGGAAAAATCCTTAGTAAGCACCAGAAATGGTAGGTCTGGTAGTAGAAAGAGTGGTAAAAGTATCATTAATTCGATTTATTGTCTTCGATTTAGCAAAAGAGAGAGAGAGAAAAAAAATAAAGGAGTTGGGGTCGGGAGGGAAAAAAAGAAGATTGGAATGAAAAATACTAAAAAAAAGGAAAGGCCGCGTTTGTTCCAGTGAAAGACAGAAGAAGAAGGAGGAGGAGGAAGAGAAGAAAATAAATGACCATAACTCATGCTGGACCCATGACTTTTATTGTTACTCTCGACTGTGAACAAGAAACCTACTAATTGATCATTTAGTCGGAAATGCGGCCATAACATGGATTCATACTTTTTCCTTCCCCTCAAAAAAAAAACTAATTCCTCAAGCAACTTTCTCTTTCGTCCAATGTATAAGGATTCTTTTTTTTAGTATTATTATACTACTGGCATTAGTAGGAGGAGAGTGGAAGTTGTAGTAGTGATAGTAATAGTAGTAATAATTTTTGGGATGTACATATGGAAGTATATGGAAATAGTAGCATTATGTGTTAGAGGCCCTTGTAATTCTTGGTAGTAGCACATGTAGTAAAAGGCCGTAGACGTAGTCGTCGTAGTAGAAGTAATGGCAGTTGTAGAACAAGCAAACTCTACTGCATTCATTCACTTATTATCGTATCTCTTTCTCTCTCCCTTTTCTTCTCCCTCTCTTATCCCCCCCCTCTCTCTCTATCTTCCTCTCTCTCTATCTTTCTCTCTCTCTTATCCCCCCCCTCTCTCTCTATCTTCCTCTCTCTCTTTTCCTCTTTCTCTCTCTCTTATCCCCCCCTCTCTCTCTATCTTCCTCTCTCTCTTTTCCTCTTTCTCTCTCTTCCTCTCTCTCTCTTTTCCTCTCTCTCTCTTTTCCTATTTCTCTCTCTTCCTCTCTCTCTTTTCCTCTTTCTCTCTCTTCCTCTCTCTCTCTTCCTTTTTCTCTCTCTTCCTCTCTCTCTTTTCCTCTTTCTCTCTCTTCCTCTCTCTCTTTTCCTTTTTCTCTCTCT
>JAQGBT010000508.1:0-50485 GCA_034698585.1 Disparrhopalites patrizii
ACCCCTTCACCCCTTCACCCCTTCACCCCTTCACCCCTTCACCCCCTACAAACCCCTTGGATTCCATAAACACTCAGTTATGACGTGTGCCAGATAATCCAGATCTGTCCAACAAATCGCCCGCCATTTGGCTCAAGGCTTTCTCATCTTTTCCCTACGACCAGCAATAGCTCATCCCCGCATCCTGAGTCCTTTTTAGCATCCTCTTGCTCATTCCTCTGGAGGGCAACCGTGCGTAGTTAGTCGAGATAGAGTATAGAGTGAGGGAGGCTGGTTGATGGCTTCCCAGTCCGATTATCTGCAATTATTTGAAAATAGCCTTGGATATTGCTCTTCCGCAAATGGGGTTTGTTCCCACTGAGGTGATGGGGCGGAAGTACGGGCGCTTTCCTCTTGAGTGGGATGACTGCGGCGGAGGAAGCGTGTTCCGTGGAAGCACTTGGGTCCCTTTGTAAGAGTGAATTTGGCCCTTCCACTGTCTTTGCGTTCTGCTTCATAACCTCTCCTCATATTTTCTCCCCGGCATGGACTTCAATTTGAATGAGTAAGCGCTAGGCCGGGAAGAAGACTCGGTGGAGTCTTTCGTGAGAACTGTGAGAGAGATTGTCATGCTCTTATTTCCTCTCCAACTCTCCGCATCCTCCGCTTTCGCTTTCTCCCAATTTCCCTCTTTTCATCTTCGGAGCTTCCAGCCTTTCCTTTTAACTCAGACTTGATACGCGAACAAGTTGCTTGGAGACACTTTCACTTGATCCCTCCTACTTTCACACGTCAATGGCTAACCTATAAACTCTTATATAGCTCCCTTACATCACTTCACTCCTACTCTCCCAGTCACTCTTATCCCAACTCCGAAGATGCACTCCCAAAGCTTTTCATCTCTCTCTCTCTCTCTCTCTCTCTCTCTCTCTCTCTCTCTCCTGCTCTTTTGCTCTCTTTTGCTTTTTTCCCCATCTGAGATTCCATTCCCCTCAATCATCCCTGAGACAGTGCTTTTGGACAAGATTATTGTTATGCCTGGAGTAACACTATTACTGGGAAGTGAGAAGAGTGAGAGTGAGAAGGGGAGGAAAGGAGGTTAGTGAGAGACGGAGAGGAGAGGAGAGGAGAGGAGACAAATGATAGTTGGTGATAGTGGAGCTAGATCATATGTCATGCCAGGAGATTTGTAAAGAAGATGAGGTGAAAGGAAAGAAAGAGCCTCCTATTTCCTCCTCATTATGCAGGGGTGAGAATGAAAAGAATTCCTGTAACTCTCTCCTCCTTTCTTCTTTTCTTCTTTTCTTCTCCTCTCTTCATCTCCTCATCTCCTCATCTCCTCCACTTGAGTGCTTGTAGTAGCAAATCCTGCCTTTCCATAGCAAATCTTCCCTTTGAGTCTTACCGGGACCCGAACTGGAGGTAAAAACTCGGCTTTTCCTCTCCTTTGACAGCACACTTGTTCTATCCGCTCCAACTGAGTCCAAACAAGCCACGTCCTCCCAAACGAATGTTGTCCTACAGAAAAGAGAGCTTATTTTGAGAAGGGGGAATGAAAGCTGTTCTGCAATGTACAAAATGCATGAGAATGGAATTGGAAGAGTGTGGGGTTGAGGACAATAATTCTTAATTCCTCCCCCCACAATCTCCGTCTCTTCCGCCTCTGTGCTGCGTATGGAGCGTATGAATGTACAGAGATGTGCATATGTGTGACTGTTTACTTGCGCGTCTTGCGAGCAGGACGTTCTAATCCCTGAAATGAATTCGTAGAATTCCTGGCTTGTCTCCTCCGCCCAGGGAAAAGTAATGTTTGTGTCTAATATATTTTTGGGGCTGATATTTGCAGAGAGATGAGAAGTCAAATGGAAGATCTGGCAAGCTCTGCCTCCATGCCCGGCTTTGCCTTTGACATCCTTAATCTGGTCCGGAGGGGAAAGAGCAGCCGGGAGTGGAAGAAAGTGGGGAACGCGTCCGTGGAGACGACCGAGGTCCACCTGGAGACGATTCGCTGGCCGGGCGGCGGGATCTTTGGCCCCGGAGAGAGACCTTCCAGATCCTACCGAGTTGTCACCATCACCGCTCCGCCATTCGTCATGGAGGCTGAAGCGGAAGACAATAGGACTTGCGTCAAAGGATTCCCCTGCCTCAAAGTGGCCACAAATAACAAGGTACAAGCTCCCTTCAACCAAAAGAGACACCCATTAAACAGCCACCAATTATCATTTCTCTCCCAAAGCTTCCTTTCTTCCCAAAAGCCTCTTCCCACCCGACTTATTGACAAGGATTTCTGAGCCCACCAGCTCCTACCATTTCTTACCTCAAGGGAAGTAGTGCCAGCAGCCAGCATTGTCTTCCTTTCCCCTCAGCTTTCCATTTTCCTCTCTTGTCTACGCATTCCAGACTGAACCTTTCCAAGCTGAACCCATGTCGTTTGTATGAGAAATTAGGCCGTCACAAAATACCCCTAGAGGATTCCCCATTACCTGAAATATGTGACAGCTTTCTGGAACATGAGGAGCTCAGAGTAATCCTCACACCCTCAACCCTCAAGCGTCCCCTCCCGCGCGCTAAATAGCCACTCGGGTGTCCCCTGGAAATACCAAGACGAATACCAAGACTCTTCCTAGCCTCAATGTCATCTTCGGGAGTTTGCGACTAACAATAGGACTCTGTCGGACCACTTCCGGCTTCTATTGCAATTGTTAACACCCATGAGTTCTTCCTGGTCCTTGCCTTTCACTTGCAATTAAGCAGACAAAGCTTGATGAGTAAGTGAAAACATGTCTTCCCGATCTAATTCAAGTTGACAGGATGCAGGAGGCAGGAGGACAAGATGGAACGAAATGGACGAATGTTTGGGGATCAATTACTTCCGCCCTCCCACTCCTCTTTCTTTTTAATTCCATTTCTTTCTTGGCCGCTCGTCGCTCTTATAACTCTTATTCATAGTTGGGATACACACGGATTTGACTGGGAAGCAAGGGTGGAGATGAGTTCCGAGACGAGGCGAGATACCTGACAGTGTCCAAAATGAAGCTCCGGAACTTTCTCCTTCCCACCCTCCTCTTGGCTCATGTCTCTCTCTCTCTCTCTCTCTCTCTCTCTCTCTCTCATTCTTAAGCCGGAAGGAAAAGTGGGAAGTTTTTGTATGGTGGTGATGTATGAAAGTGTATTGCATTGTAGGATGAGGCTGGTGGTTTCCAGTTCCCACAAAGCAATCTCTTTCCCCTATCCCGTGGAAGAGGGCTGAAAAGGAGGCCAAAAAGTAGTTTGGGAAACATTTCTATTACGTCTACATATTCTTACCCACATTTGCTTGACCATTGCTTCTCCTCCTATAATCCTTGCCCCTTAAAAGCTACAAACTATGGATGAGCCTAGGTCTTGCTTCAAAGTGCGGGAGAGAAGAGTTAAGAGAGAGAAAAGGCGAGGGTGGACATTGGGAGTGAAGGGTTTTTGGAGAATGTGCGGGAATGTGCGGGAATAAGTCAAGATGCAAATATGGGGATAAGAATGGTTGAGATTCCGGGAATTGGTGACTAAGCCTTTGATCCTTCTTCTTTGAATTGTCAGGATGAGTTGGCGTTGATTTTTGCGGATTTCGACCGTGGGAAAGCGGGAGCGTACCAGTTGGCTTGTTGCGACGGACTCGCCGTGGATCTCCTCTCAAGCGTGGCCCGAGAACTCAAGTTTGAGATCGATCTCTACCTCGTCCCTGATGGCTACTTTGGATCGCGTGCTGTAAGTTCATATTTCAACAACCAAAGAACCATTTCACATATTGCACATACCTATTGGGGAATAGGACCATTCTTCATAGTCCTATTCCTCTTCCTATCTCCCTCCCCATTCTGCATATCTCTACGGGCTCCTCATACCTACTTCCTTTCAACTTGGAACCTCTCAACGTCTCATCCTTTCTCACGTCTGGCCACTTCTTCAATCTTCACGTCTCGTCTCCTGCACTACATGGCTAAGCCAATCCCCAGCCTACCTTTCTCCCGCTTATCTGTGGGGTCAAATAAAAAGGGAAAAGACTCTCTTCTTATCTCCAGCCCTTAGATTTCCACTGCATTCCACATGAAATGAAAAGGCATGGAAGTGTCCATATGGACACTTCCAGCACTCATTGCACTCAGCAAGTGAGGATGATGGGAAGGATCGTCCGTGGAAAAGTGATTCGGTGATTGGGCAAAAGGGTGGTCGCCATTCATAGCACACATATTCTCCACCTTGGTCTTGTTTCCCCCATTATCCCCATTATCCTCTTAATCTTCCTTTGGCACGCCAACTTTGTATTCTTGCCGCAGGAATGGGGAGTATTTTGTAGATGGGCCACGAGGGCGGTTGGGATGGCTTCCTCCTCTTCTCCTCTTTATCCCCGTCACTGACAAGGAGGAAGGACGAAGGACCTCACAGCCTTGGCCCTTGATTCCAGCCTCCTCCATAGTCCTGTCTTTCCCTCGGCAGTCTGTATGAGTCCCTCAGTCCACACCTTCCTTTCTCTGGCAAAGTTATGCCCCCATGGATGCCGAGATATCCGAGATATGCGTAGCTATTTGGCCTGCTTCTTTGAAATGGATGCTCATTGAAAAAAGGAGAGAATAAGTCGTAAATTTGATTTCAATTTCACTTTGGAATAAGCTCCCGTTATGCAAAGAGGTGTAGCGGGTAGGGAAAAGGGAAAAGCAGTGGCCTGAGGAAGTTAAAAGAAGATACTTTGTGAGGAGAACATGTCCGCATGGAATCCCCTTTGAATTTATGCTTCCGAACCATCCCAAGCGCGTGCATGGCTGGCTGGAAAGGCTGGAAAGCATTGGGGTGCTGGACGGCTGGAATGTTGAGGGTGAGAAAGCGCCTTTCTTGAACAAGGTAAATGGAGCGGCGGTTAGGTTGTAAGGAAGGCCTTCCCAATGTTCCCAATGGTTGGCTGGGAGAGCCAGAGATAAGGAGGACGATAGACCACACTCCTGCACTTTCACTGGACTCCTGCCACTTCCCACTTTTCCAGCTTTCCAGCACATCCTTAACGCTGAGTCGGTGGTCCGTGTTCCAGGCTGAGGGTGACACCCCAGGACGGTTCAGGAGGAGGACTCCACCTCTAAATCACACTTTGTCTTCTCTTATAAAAAGGAGGCTGGAAAAGAGATTGGCTGTATCTGTGGAGGATAAGTTGAATAATCTCGTCCGTCTGGGCTTTCAATGACTTCCACCTTATTACATAGGAGCAAAGGAGTAAACTTTGAGCCAGTATTTTCCTTTCTTCCCCACATTTCTCTTCGGATGCCGCCTGAGGTCTTGCTCGGGGGACGGCGAAAGCAGCGAGTGAACAACTCCTTGCCACAACAAAAGCAGGTTCCTTGTCGTCAACGGAGGAGAAGAAGTTCCTTGCTTTTCCACAAACGCATCATCATTTGTCCCCTTCGCCGTACCAACAACGATTTTGGCAGACACACGCACATAATACCCCCAAAAAACCTCTCAATCAAACTTCCCTTCATGTTTTTCTTGCCTAAAAAGGGAAAAGAAGGAAGGAGAAGGGAAAAGGGAAAAGAAGACTAAAAATGGAGGAGCAGAGGAGACTTGAGAGCGGGCTGAAAGCGGAAGAATGTCTGCGCGTCAACAAAGGTAGCTTGGATAGACTCTGCTCCACCCATACATTACGTCTGCATCACACACGAATGATTCTGTTTTTGGCGCTCTTCATACGCGCAAATAATTGTGTCTCCTCAGAGAAAACGTGATTGTCGTAAACAAATTGTGTCTCCTTGTCCGCGAAGAGAAGGGTTACAAGGAGCGGGAGAAAGCACACAGCTCAGTTGTCTCAACCTCCATTATGTGTATAAAAGAAAGACAAGAGGTTTACTTCCAGAGAACTATTTAATTATAGCTATATAGAGTGCGTGCTAGTGAGGGCATTAGGCCAATGACAGCGAGCTGACAATCAAAGCCTACTGCATAGTGCACTGGAGAATATCATGGAGGAGACGTGGAGAGTATGCGAAGAGTAGGTCACTTGAGGTTCTGAGGTGGGGAGTGGAGGGAGATGAGCACGTTATGGAGGTGAGAGAGAGAGAGAGAAGAGAAAGTGAGAGAGAAGAGAAAGTGAGAGAGAAGAGAAAGTGAGAGAGAAGAGAAAGTGAGAGAGAGATCTCTTTGAGACGGGAAGGGTTGAGAAGGAAGTTTGGCGGGTGAGGAGGAGAAAAGAAGAAAGTCTTGTTCAAGTTTGACTCGATGAGTTTGAAAATGATTAATGGATCTTATAATAAGGAGTGTGTGTATATCTGTGGATGTGTACATATGTTTCTCCCTCCATGATGAATGTATTATACACAGAGTCACATGGAACTGCCCACATCCACTTGTCTCGCATAGTAGAGGAGTGCATGCATACGTAGGACTGCTAGGACTATACGTATTTCCTCATTCAAGTGCACCATTTGTCTAAGAAGTCTCCTTGCTCAACACGTTGAAGAGTGCTGGAGAAGAGAGAGAGAGAGAGTGGGAGAGGGGAAGAGAGAGAGGGTGAGAGACCGGGCTATTCATTGTGGCCAGGGATGGGTGGGAGTTGTAGGAGGAGGAGGGGGAGGAGAGGGAGGAGGGGGAAGAGGGGGAGTGTGCGGAAGACTCTGTCCTAAAGAGTGGTGTGCTTGTCCTGGAGAACCTTGATCAACAGCCCGGTGGAGGCGACTGGAGAAAGTCCCTTCACGCCTCCACCAGTTAAATACAATGCTTCTCACTTGAGTCTCTTCATCTCCAGCATTGTTGGCCCTCTACTTGAACCCCGCTACTGGTGGGGTGGGGATGGGGTCAGCTAAGCTTTCAGGAACGCAAACATATGGCTTTGACCGCGCCTCCGACTCATATTAATAGCGTAAGCATTTAATTCTGCTCTCCTGGCTGCCTCATTTTCTTCTAGGCTTGAATTGCCTTTAAAACGTCTCCACCTCCGAATTTGCTCTCTTGAAACACAGTACATAAATTGAATGTGCATCATATCCACGCCTTTGCCCTATGTTTTTCGTTTCAAGGAATATGGAATCACCTTAGGGAATATGGAAACACCTTGAAAGAGCAAGATGCAATATGTGACAGAACTGCTGGGAAGCTTTGCTCCCCGGCCGTTTTATTAGCGTACTTGGTTCGGGAATAACATGGGTTTCCCCATAACGATTTGCCGGGAAAGCGGATTTCGAGCAAAAATATGCTGAATATTTTTTTTAAATTACCAAATGGAATTTCAGGGAAATGCTTATGACGTTACAAGAAAGTGGGGAAGACTAAAGGGGCTCTATTGTTTCATTGTACTCTTCGGGAGGACTGCTTTTCAGGTTCAAAAGGTAACAAGTCCATCCTTTTCATTTCGTTACACACGTCGTAATTTGATCAGGGAGGTGGATTTTAGAGGTAGGTATACATGCCAAGGAATATAATTATGCAAGCGCTTACATTAACAAATCGCCGTTTAAGTATCAAAACTAACTTTCCTGCCTATCCTGTTTTTTTTAACTTGCTTGTCTAAATTGATAATCTGGTCCTCAATCTATTTATAAATTACAACAACGTTTTCAGGAGTGATATTGTTTACACTTGTCATTACTGCCCAGTTTGTTTGTTTCAATTGGTTCTCTGAATAAAGCACTTAATAATAATAATAATAAAAAACTGAGCCAAGTCCTATATAATCCTTATGCACGATAGTCAACTTTGACACTTAAACGACGAAATGTCTGTTCAAATACGTGTAATTATACGCTGGGCTTTGCCGCATTCTATCTGTACGGGGTGAAAATGAAAATGATGGGGGCGGTGTGAATTTGAGACGCGTGAGAAATCGCTGAGAGAATCTGGAGAGGCGGAGAATCAAATTGGGGCAATATGATGTACGTTAAAATCAATGGGACAAAAAAAACCTTTCAAGGTATCCTTTAAAAAACCTCTATAATATTTATCAAATAAAAACAAAGAATTTTGAGGAAAAAGGTACAAAAAACTACCAGAGTCACGGACTGCAAGTTGAGTGGGAAGTGCCTGGAGAGTGGAATTTGCTTGCCGTATTTATATGGTACGGGCAAGCAGGATTAGGAACAAATTACAAAAGGAGCGTCACTAGCAAGAGTGTGGACCAAAAAGGACAAGTTCAAAAGGTAAGGAGGTTAGGAAAAATAATTATCATAGTTCATAGACATTACATTAGAATAGTTGATTACAGGTAAAAAATAAATGAGAATGAATGACGAAGGAATTGACTGACACAGATATATAGTAGGGGTACATACATAGATACATATGTACATATACAAGTTCAATAGAGTAGATAAATTAGCTAGTAATACATATTATCATAGGAAGATAACTACTTGTGAAGGGCTTTTCACATGGAACGCAAGAAGGGATAGGACACTGCATGATAAAGGTGAATGTATGGGAAATGATGAGCTGGACAAGGATACTCCAGCCAAGTGACGTTCAGGTAGGACAATCAGCGGGAGGGAATTTGGTTACTTGCATCTTATCATGTTAAGTGAGGAATTAACATTCAATGGAATAAACACAAATATTTTTAAAAGCAAAAATACATAAAACTACACAAAAAAATGTACACTAAAAACTACATACATGACTCCACACAAAAATGACCTAAAATAACCTATTCTGGCTTCTTTTTATTGTGCCAAGACTAAATCAAAAATACATTGTTTTTTTTCACAATAAGCGGCGCGAACACTATCCATTATATGGATTATGGGTTTTTGCTTTGCCTTAGTCTAGAGGACTTCTTTCATTTTCCACCCACAGCCTTGTTCATCATGTAGAATTGTCCCTTGCTACGTAATATTGCTCGTAGAATATTGATTCTGTCCCCGCATTACGGACCAACTTTATAATATCCGTATGTGTAATTACGTCGGTATATGAGAAAGGGAGAATGGTGGGAGTTATTAATGAGAAGAGCTGTCACAATTTCCTCCCGTCTACTCAACTTCGGCCCGATCATGACGTATTCGCTACAGTTAAGTGGCTCCAGTGAGGTTTTTTATTAACTTTTGCTGGAATTGCCCTTCACTTCCTTCCCGCTCGCTTCTCTCTCCTTTTACTCCCTTCACCCAGGGCCTCAGTATGGATTCGCCTCTATTTTACGACCATTCCTACCCTTTTGCTCAACTGAATCGTCGTCACAACTCCAACAGCAATTAATGGGCCCAGTTTCGTCTAAACACCTTAACTTCATAATCTACAGTAATACCCAAAATAATTTTGTTCAACCTTCCACAAGTTGCAGAGACATGTACATATGTTCCTGTACGGGGAAAGGGATGAATGGATGGGCAGGAGTGGAGAGAGAGGAATTGAAAGGAGTTCCATGGAACTTGGAGAGAGGCGGGAGGTGTGGAGAGAAGGAAGACGCTTAGGAAGTAATTAAGCGGAGTGTACATTAGAGCTGTAAATTCGGGGATTTGGAGGGAGTATCGAGTTCCAGACATTCCATAGGTTCATTAGGCATTAATTGGCTCGGTTATTCATCGGTGGGATTTGCGTGAGACGGTCCCGCTTGTCCCGAACTTCTTCCCCCTTCCCCCTTCCTGTATGCCTGTATCTAACACATTCCTATCCAGCAAATGTCCATGCGGGGAGTGCTCTGAAGAGCAGAGCTCCAAGGCGGAGAGCTCATGATCAGAGCTCATCATCTGATGTGTGTGGGACGTTTCAGGTGTCGGGGCAGTGGAATGGAATCATGGGCGCGCTGATGACAGGCGGAGCTCACATGAGCTTCGCGCCCATCTCCGTCACATCCCTGAGATCGTCCGCCGTGGACTTCTCCACGCCGTACTTCTTCTCGGGCGTGGGTCTTCTGGGCGTGTCCAAGCACCGCGATGTCCCCCTCCTCGCCTTTCTCGCCCCATTCAGCGCTCAGCTCTGGGCCGCCATCTTCATTGCGTACGTTACATTACCCAATATTCCTATCTCCCGCGCACTTAATTAAATGTTTCTCTATATGCTGCTATGCATGTATTCTATACATGTCTCATGTCCCTAATCCGTGTAAAAAGCAGTAGAGCAGACGGTGTCCTGCGTATCTCCTCGAAATACAAAAAAAGATTTTGAACGAAGTCGCTCTCGTGGAAGGCGAACAGAGAGCTGGACTGCAGAGCTGTTAGGAGTTCCTCCCGAGAGAAATACAGGACGGGTAATTGGAAAGGGATGAATGTGAATATTTGCTAATGATATTGAATGGGTGTATTTGCAGGTTAAACATGACGGCCGTGGTGGTGGCCTTGTACGAGTGGTTCAGTCCATTTGGACTTAACCCGTGGGGTCGACAGCGAACTAAGAATTTCAGCATGGCATCAGCCCTCTGGGTTGTCTGGGGAAGACTTTTCTCTCATTTGGTCGCCTTCAAGGTACGTCCACCGCTTTCCTTCTCTACTAATTGCTTTACCCGCCTCTTCACTTCCTTTGGACACAAAATGTTTCTCCGTCTCAAGAAAGACGTGTAGGAAGTATTTATTTTCCTGCCTCCAAAGATGTTCAACAAGGACGGTCGGGTCTCCTTCGTAGGCGTAGAGATAACTACTGGAAGAATTGGAAGATTGCAAAGTGTGTTTGTTTCCAGGCACCCAAATCCTGGCCAAATAAATTCCTCATCAACGTCTGGGGTGGATTCTCCGTTATCTTCGTGGCGTCTTACACAGCTAATATTGCTGCTCTCTTCGCAGGGATGTTCTTCGATAAAGCTGTTGATGTCCATGATCGGAGCGTAAGTTCTTCCTTGAGCTACTAATCCTAAATCTCGTAAATCTCGTAAACATTTAATTAACTCCTTCATATCCTGGCCCCGAGACGTGCTTCCCCACTTTCCCGAGCCAAGCCCGGTCCTGCTGGAGAGCTGACGGAGAAAGGGAATTCTTTTTCTCTCTTCTTATTCTTACATGCTTTCCTTGTCTCCAACTTGTGCTCAGTGTTTATTTGGAGGAGTTTTTTTTTAATTCGTGCAACTCCTGTGCAGCCAGTCTTAGGAAGGAGGCTGGGAAAGCAGAGGGCAGTGCATGGGATCGGGTTGGCAAAGAGGGGCCGAGGGATGGGCTGTATTAGTGGATGGGACATTTGTATGTTATGTATTTGTATGGAGATGGGAGAGTAAATGCTTTTTGGGCTTGGGACTCTTCGGGCTTCGGAGGGTGCAGTGTGCAGTCCTCCTCGCTCCTCGCCCTCATATTACCTTTTCTCTCCCTCACAATAATTGCGTTCTGGGAAAGGAAAATATGTGAGAAATTTAATATTGCTCGCTCCCAGTAATGCACGCACGTCCAGGGTCCTTGTGTGCATGTGTGCATGCGGAGAGGGAATTGTTGACAATGTAACCCAACTCATTTGTGGACTTTGTTTGTTTTCTCCTACTTTCTTCGTCGTCTTCGTGGGGTTGATGGCGGGTCGGTGTGGACTTCACCTCGGGCCAACTGCTCGCTTCTCATCCAATCCCACTCCGGCCCTCATCGTCTGCTCTTTCTCCTCTTTCCACTTTTCCACTCCATCTTCCCTTTCTTCTCCTAATGACATCACTCCTTCCAATCTTCCAATGGCTTCATCTCCCGTCATCTTCATCTTCCGCTTCATCTTCCGCTCTCTCCACGGCCAACGACGGGGGGACGGGCTCATTCCGCCTCCTCTCATTCCCTCCTCTCATTCCCTCCTCTCATTCCCTCCTCTCATTCCCTCCTCTTGCCACTCCTCTCCTCACCATTTTCATTCCCATTCCCATTCCCATCACCCTACCCTCTGCCCCTCCAACAACAATTACGAACGCAATCAAATGTGACGTCTGTCTGGAAGAACCGTTTAATTTCTGCTCGCCCGCAATTCCGCGGCGCCTAATGAACATAACCCCATGTTTAATTGGATTACGTATAAATGACGTCCTCCCAATGCGTGTGCCTCCGTAATTGTGATTCCTTTTGTGAATGAACCCAATGTGGCTTCACTCATGCCCCATCAAATGGTCGTCCGGGGGCCGCCTTCATCTTCATCATGGACATTGTGCGGGATAATGAAAACTCTCCGTCCTCCTTTTTTCCCACTCCCACTCTTTTGTGTGGAAATGCAAAATGACAAAAACATGTGGATGCAGTTGTTGTCCCAAAGAGTGGCGTCCATCAAGCACTCGGCCACAGATTACTACATTAAACGAGAGAATGCTCACTTATGGGAACACATCCAGAGGTTCCCGGTCCATTCCTTTCAGCAGGGAGTCGACATGCTCAAGTAAGTCATCATCATCTTCTCCTTCCACACATTCCTCGCACTCTCACTCTCACTCTCACTCTCACTCTCACTCTCACTCTCCCCGTGAGGCTATCTCCCTTCATCCCACATCCCACACCCACCTACCTCCACAACCTAATAAATCCCACTGGAAGCCCTCTCTCCAGGCAGGGACGCTCTTGGCCTCATCTCTATGGTCCAGTACAGATATTCTAACCCATTCCAATCAATTCCATTCCGTTGTCACTATCTTTGTTCCATTTCCTCATTGAGACTCTCCCGCTTTGGCATTCTTTCCTCCTCTTCCGCTCCAAACGTTTTCCTCTCTTTCGTCCCTCCTCACTCTTTTCTGGCGTTCTGCAGTCTCAACCTATATTAATATTTAGGCATGAGTATATAGGCTTATATGAGTTGTGGGAAAACTAAAACTGGATATTCTTAGATGATGTTTGGGCGACAAAAGTTTGGTGGAAGTTTGAAGTTTGAATTGTGAGGAGGGATTAATAATTGGCAAATGTACATAGTTTCTATACTTTTTACAAAATCTTAATGAAGATGAGAAGAGACGGACGTTGAGGTTTGATAGATGGCTCCACTCCAGGACCTGAAATGATTCCATTTTCCATCTCTCCCTTTGAGTATCTGTAAGGCCTTTCTCCGCTTTGACTACAGAATGTGTAGTCACTATTGAGGCTTAGGGACGTCAGTGGAGGGATGTAGCACGGTGGAGGGAGCGACTCAGCTCCTCTCAAAGGCAGAATGAAGAAGGAAGGAAATGATTTATTATGTCTTGTTTTATTCATTTCCTCGGGAAATCGCTTAAGTGACAACAAGCATTCCTCCTTCCCCACAACTTTCTACGGGCCTCAAGAATGTGAATGCACATGATTTTTATATTAAACTTTCAACGAATTTTCTTCCGCTTCAGCCAGAGTTTTATGGAAGAGTTTTTAGCTTTTTACTTCCATACAAAGTAGTTTCCCCGCCTTACTTTTCCACAAACGTCGCCAGGACGGGGAAAGTTAATCCTTCAACTCAGTCAGACACACAGATTTTTAGGAAGTTACACAATTGACACACTTTTTCCTATTTGCCACGATTTTTCAATCTCTTAAAGTAAAAAACCAGCTCTTTATCTCTTCTTAAGTATGCATACAAATACATAATTTCTCCCGCGCACATCTATGCACACGAGTTCATAAATGGGTGGGCTGGGGAAATGATTTACAAATTCCGGCACGCACGGAGAAAGCAAATAAAAATGGAGGAAAGGAAGATGAATGATGAGCTTTTTGTTGGAAGGAGCAGAGGAGTTTCTTCTTTCTCCCGACCTCTCAAGCTCTGAATATTATCCAAGAAACGTGCTTCTTTCCCTTTCCTCCTTTCGGTCACTTTCTCCCACCCATATTGTTTATGTGCGTGGTTGGAGAAGCAGATGTGCGTGAGAATGTTATTTCCTTGCCCATATCAACGACAGACACGAGTACATGATCAACATCTCCAAAACGGCACAGACTCCGCTCATTTATCATGTTCCTTCCCGAACTGATCTTTAATAGTAGATGCGGATGGGAATGATGGGAATGGGGGAAACAAACATGTGATAACTCCGAGTTCAACTCATTTCTTCCCTTCTGCATGCCGCACGCAAGCTACACACTGAAACCGGCTCAAGTTAAAAGGCTCTTTTCACACGGGAAACAAAAATACAATCAAAAGGAAGATTATATTTCCAAAAATAATTCAAAAATACGTACACCAGTACACCTACAAAACATTGTAGTAGTCATGATGTAGCGGAGCTCAGGAATTATTTAAAGGACGGCCTTAACATGAGATTAGGCTCTTGTTTTAGACTTGGTGTGAAATGCTATTTGCGTTTATTTCCCCTGAATTATGAATATTTGCTCACCAACTTATGCATTTCGAATTGAAAATGTTCCGTTCCGACAAGGCTTCCAGGCTTCCGATTAAGCTTACTTTCATTTGTTCCCTCGGAATTAATTTGTGGCTGATTGTGAGATAAGCTTGTGTGAAACACGAAACACGGGCTAAAAAGAAGGGGATTGGAGTGTGTGTGCGGAAGCGGAAGTTGTGGGAAAGTCCACGTGTGCCGTCCATGAAAGCGAAAGACAAATAAACTTGATTGTTTTTCTCCCCTTGTTTACTTTCAATATACATACTTTACATGTACATATGTACATACGCTGAGCCAATCCGCCAATCCGCCAATCCGCCAATCCGCCAATCCCATAACTCCCTCTTCTTTCCTTCTCTTGGTTTCCTCCAATTTTCAAGAATTAACTTGACTGACTCCGGGGAATCTGTCTCGCCCTGGGATAGAATCCCTCTTTCTTTTCCCGAGTCCCCCAATACTTTTTATTCCCCTTTATGTCCCTTCAGTCCAGGCACTTCCCCGCCGTCCCGATCTGCCCGTCTCCTTTACAGATAGAATACAAAAGGCTGAATGAACTGGCAAATTCATACGCTCCATTCCTTCTCTGCTTTGGTGGTTACAGTGCAATAATCTCAAGAAATGCACTTCTGAAGAAATAAGTACAGATGAAATAATGTGTTTCTCGCAGGAATGGAAGTCTGGACCTTTTAATTGGGGATAGACCGCTTTTAGATTATTACCGAGGGACAAATCCTTCCTGCAGTTTGATCGATGTGAGTGAACATGACAAAATCGGGGACGATACCTACGCCGTGGCCATGGCTCGAGGATTCCCGCTTCGGGTAAGTCCTGTCCTCTTCATCCAAGCTCTTCCCTCCACTAAACTTAATCATGGATAACATTGGGATAAATATGAAAAGCGTCCAGGTGAAGAACATTGTTTGAGTCGGGTGAAAAGTGAAGTAAAAAATGTCAGGGGGAATAAGCGGGAAGGGAATAATTGAGCCTGTGGGATGTTAAATTAATTTGAATGTCTCCCTCAACGAGCATTGAAGATGTTCTCCTTCCTCTTTTCTCTGGCATAGGAAACGATTTCTGCTCTGGTGGCCAAGTACATTGCAAATGGCTACATGGATTACTTACAAGGCAAATGGTATGGCCAAATGGCCTGCTTTCGCTCCAGGTCGCAACTCCAAGGAGCCAGGGTGAGAGCCTTTTTGGGAACAATAATAGCTATTTTCTTTTCCAGAACATCTGCGCCTGTGTCCTCAGTGGGCAATGGGCAGAGTCAAATCCTCGAAGGGTCAAATCCTCGAAAATCCTTTCACCTTTCCAGTCCACTTTTATCTAATTTTCCCCCTCACAATCACATGGTTATGATATGATGCTACTCGTGCGGCTTTATGTAGAATGTTGAGTGCCACTTGTGAATGTTGAGTGGGTGAATTTGTATGTTGTGTGGTTCGGCAGGCTCTGGGCGTGGATGCCGTGGCGGGGATGTTCATCATGCTGGGCGTGGGAATGGGCGTGGGTTTATTAATTTTGATCCTAGAATTAATAGTTTATAAGTACGCGCTCCCCTATTTTCGCAACCAACCCAAAGGAACCGTATGGAGATCACCCAACCTCATGTTTTTCTCACAGGTTTGTGGCTTCACCTCAATTATTAACTCTCAGTACTCTCGCCCTCCCAAGTCCCCGACATCCCTTCCATTTTACATGGCCAGCCAATGAAATCCATAAAGTGGCTCAACCTTTACATAGGCTCAGCAATAATTGAAAATAATTTTTCATCCCAATTCCGCTGTACAGCCAATTCCTTGCGCGGGATTTTGCTGGCCCAAAGTGTGGATGATATAGATTAGATTGGCTAAGAGTGCGTGAGAAAGGCAGGGGACGTGTGGACTATCTCCTGGGATTCATGGGATCCCACCCATCCGAGGTCCGAGAGTGAGACGGAGAATCCGAGGGATGAAGAGCAAAAGATAACTCCGGAACTCCAGCATTCCATCCTTGAATCCTTTCAATCCTTTCACTTCTCACAACCACCAACAACTCTGAGCCACGAGCCGGGAAGCATTCTCAATTAAATCCGGGTTCTCAACATGCCAATGCGAAAGAGTGTGGGAAAAATGGTTTTGGCGGAGATCTTGCACTCCGCATTCCTCCCGTCCCTCCCAAACATTCCTCGGGAGTGGACGGAGTGCGCTCTTCCCCTCTTGCCCCCCCTCTCTCCAATGCTTCCTCTTTTGCTCTCTTCCGCCCCTTCCGCCTGCACTTATCGTGATGGGAGAGAGGCGTGGAAATAGCGGCTCGAAAATTAATATTCTAAAATAGCAGTGGCATTTGTCATGTCAAACGTCGGATCATAGTGGAGAGAGGAATAATTTATTGTATAAATACATCCCCAATACATTATAGTGAGCATATGAAAGGAGGAGGCTGGTGCGGGAAGGAAGAAGGAACTTGTATTAATAGTCCTATTGAGACGGATGCCCGTATCGTAAGGAAGGCTCATAGATCCATGTATGTACAGTATACCTATGCGCCATTGGAACTCCGCCGACGGCCAGGCGGAGAAATGGGAACAAGTGGCGAATAGCTGGCCAGTTTTGACTGGTTCCACACAAACACAAACACAAACAATGCCAAAATGGGATGAGAGAGCAAAGCAAGTATGGACATTAGACATTACATAGAGATCATTACATTACTATAGAGAGCATTACATATCATTACATCAAAGAGAGCATTACATATCACCCTTCATCCAGGCACTTTGCATTTCCCTTCTCACACCACACACACGGACTCCGCTTTTATCTCTGAGCTGGCAAAAGAGTAAAGAGACAAGGTCAGGGAAAGTAAATAGGATTATCCCTATTATTTATGTGAAAAAACTTGGGTTGTGTAGAAGAAGCTTAAAAGCGTGACTTTAAATGTGCTTAGAGGAGGATGAGGGGTGGGAAGAGGAAAAAAATTAGCTCGTGCATTCTTCCCCCGGCCCCCGGCTCACTCAGTCCCTAATACATACATAATACATACTTCCTTGACTTCCACTTTTCAGACTTTGGCTGTACGTCAGGAGGGAATATAAAAGTGTAATGTGTCATGGAATGGCTGTGCATTGTCGAGGCTCCTTTTGACCTTATCTTGAGTGTAGGCTGGGAGAAGTGTGGATGTGTACACACTGTACATGGACATATGTACATAATAGTAGGAGGATCTCCATCCTGGATGGAGGGATGGAGGGGAAGAATGCGTAAGTGGAGGCAGGAATCCTGCTACTTTCGATTGCGCTCTTCTAAATCATGGTGTGGCATCCGAAAATGATTTACGGCTCTCTGTATATTCCTTGAATAGGAGAACCAGAGTGATGAATTGCTAGAAATTTCTCCAAGGAGAATTATTATTGTCAGAAGCTACAGCCGCAGCCACAGCCTCGCCTTCCATGGCCTTTCCCCTCATTTTTCTCCAGCAGCGCATCCATTCCTCCCCCGAACTACTAATGCCTTTCTCCATTTCCCTCCTTAACAAGCTCATATGGAGTCTGTGTCATCCCACCACAGCCGAGCCCTTGTCCCATGCCGCGCAAAACAAGACTTTTAAATGCGAATTCCAATTTGCAATTACCTAATAAACACATCGTCACTATCCTTTTGGATTTTTTAAAGGACACGTATAGAGAGCATTGTCTTTAGTGGTAGGAGAGGCTTTATTTTATTTTATTCGCGATCGCGATATATGTAGATATGTATGTACAACATACAAATGGAAATGAGTGAACTGTAATTGTTTGAAATGGTTGCAGAAACTGTACCGATTTATCAATTGCGTGGAGCTTGTGTCGCCCCACCATGCTGCGAAGGAATTGGTCAAGACTCTCCGTCAAGGCCAGATCACCAGCTTGTTCCAAAAGAGTGTTAAGAGGGTAACGGATTTCATTACAATCTTTACTTGGTAGCAATATGGAGAGAAACAATGCAAATTTCCGACGTAGGGTCTCCACGTAGGGACGCTTATGTACTCGCTATGTGTCCGTGTTTTTGTTTATGATTATTTACTAATCCTGAGCCCATTGGCTTTCTTCCCAGAAGGAACATGAACAACGTCGGCGGAGGAAGAGTAAAGCACAATTCTTTGAAATGATTCAAGAGATACGAAGGTGAGTTTTGATTCGCAGCACTCCTCTGGTCACTAAAAGCTCCTCCTCCCAATTACAATGGAGCTGGAGGAAAGTGTGTTGAAGGAGTATATTCTCATGGACGTGTCTGTATGTTGCCAGGGTTCAGCGACAGGATAAGTTGTCCGCCAAGGCCCCCCCGAGGAAGTCGTCCAAAGAGAAGGGCTCGGACGAGGAAGGGGAACCGCCAATTTATTCTATACAGGCTCGGCTGGAGAGCAATCGACAAACCCCGAAAGTGATTCGTATTCTGGGCGAACCCGTCGAGTTTGAGGACCAACAGCTCCAGCCCCCGACGTCCCGTTCACAGGAGCGACTGGGAGCCGACCCGCGAGGGGGCAGTCGGAAGACGTCCAGAGGCTCCATATTCTCCAGTCAGAGAAACTCTCAATGTGATCCGCTGGGATCCAGAGGCTCTCTACCTCCATCTCCCGCTCCCACGGGTCCCTCTCCCTACGCCGGCAAGCCTTTCCGCTTCAACGCCACTAAATCAGAGAAGGCTGCCAAGACGAAGAGCTCGAGTAAAACAATGAGGATGAGCTCCGCCGTGGTGGAAAGCTCAGGTGAGCGGAAGCCGCTGAAGACGATTCTGAAGCGACAGAGCGTCCCCTGCGGAGCCTTGTATCCCATGGAGCCCAACCCCTCCAGCTCTCTCAAGGCCATCGGGAAGAAACTGGCCTCCGCCTCCTCCCCCACCCCTTCCCTCACCAAACTCACCCAAGCCGCTCAACTCAACCGACAAGTGTCCGAGTGGAGCCCCAAAGGATTGGAGTTGCGCAGGGTGGTGGACAGTGACGACGAAAGCGATATTTCCGCCGCCGAACGATCCGAAATACTCACCGTCAACCTCACAGCCCTGAGCAAAAAGGAAGTCATTGACTTGTGGAAGTCCTCCGAGGCGGACTTGAGGTCTCAGTTGAGTCACGCACTCAAGGCTCAGGAGGAACTTCTGGACAAACTGCGGAATGTGACGGGAAGTGAGCCTTGTGGTGCGTCTTCCAGTCAGCAAGTGGTTCAGCGCAAGTCCTCGTCCGTGTTCAAGCATGAAGAGTTCCAGCCTCCTTGACTAGTCGTGGACGTAGACGAGATACAGCTTTGACTCGAGGTAAAGTCTAAGTATGTACCTGCACCAGGATTCCGCCGGAGGCACCTTCCCACTCAAAATCTACTTCCTCATCCCTACCAAACTTATTCCGAACTTTCTCCCATCTCTTTCCACCGTACCTGTTATCTGGTCACATTCAATGTGACAAGTGCTTCTTCCTCAATCGTCCTTCCTTTTCCCAATCGCTTCCAGAGGACGGTCTCCCTGACTTTTCTTTGTCTCGAGTCCTGACCCTAGTGTCACTTGAAAATATCCAATATCCTGGAACGCTTCTGATTCATGCCTTACTCACCTCACAACATGCACGGAAGGACTGCGAAGGGCTCATCTACTCCCTACCTTGAAGACACGATGTGGAAACAAAATACTACTCCTGCCTCTATCTCATGCTGATGCTGATGCTGATGCTGATGCTGATGCTGATGCTGATGCTGATGCTGATGCTGATGCTGATGCTTCTGAGGTTGCGACATCATCACACAATTCACTCCTTACAGTGCGAGATATTTCAAGAATTCTGATTTCCATTGAAACCCTTCCTCCTCTTCCCTCCTCACAGAATGTATGACTCATCTCGTGTAAATAATCCGACTCATGTAACCCTTAAAAGTTGAAGAAGCTAGGCTGAACTGGAGTCTCCATGCAGTTAAAAGAGTTGATCACTTTGTTTAGCCCTTTAATAAATTATAACTACAACTATGACTATGGCTGCAAACCTCTGAAAGACTCCGTGAGAGAACATTTTCAATAGCACAAAAATGAATGATATGTAAACTTATGTATGGCTGAAATGGGTGCTACGGAAAGTCATAAAGAATTTATCGTGTATCTTATTTACAATACGTCGTGTAAGAGCTGTAGCTCACACATAATTTTGAGTGCGGTGTCAAACAACGATTTCGGTGTGGGTGGATCTGTTTATTATTATTATTATTATTAACTGAATTGTGAACGATTTCACTTATTCACTTACGCGTGGAAGAAGTAGCAATTCGTAATTACACATTCATTGCTCATTGCTATAGATTAGTGGACTGACGAAGACTGGTGAAGGATGAGTGTCCGTGCACAGTGCACATTCACACCTCACCCAATTGTAGCTACATATGAATAGGTAATTATACGTATATGTACATGTGTGAGCATTGCAATGTCGTCATTTGCCGTGAAATGCACTTGCACCATGTACCATTGCACACTGTACATGTACATGATTCCTAAATCGATCCAATTTGAGGCGAAATGTTTTTTATTGTGATATGCGATCGTAAAGGGGAAAGGGGATTTTCGGCCGCCCCTTTGCATCTAGTGATCTGGTGATTTGCAAATAGCGCAAAGAGACAAGAATTGTCCTTCTTTCCGTACAGGCAAAGTAAAGTGCAGGAATAGCCGTACACAAAAACCAGCCTTAAGCACCAATAAGTATAGTTAAGCACACAAATGTATGCATATAGGTACATGTACCTGTGCTCATCCTTATTGCTGTTCTTTGATAGACGTTGATAGTGTGATTGAATAGTGTCCGTGAGTTGCGCTAATTTTGTACAATCGTCCCGTCGTCTGCCAACTTCCAATGGTTGTGGCTGGAAGTGGGTCGTGGATCGTAGATCGTAGATCCTTCTCATTCTTGCTGGGAGAATATTGCAGAAGCACAACGGTTAGCAAACAATGTTGACGTTTTTAGTTTAAGTTCACTGTCACCCATGAAACAATGGTCAATGGTGACGGGAGTAGATCAAGTACCTTGACAGTCTTTGAGAAAATTCTTGATATGATATGAATACTTGGTGTCTGTTACTAAGTGTAAAGTGTAAGGGGTAATTCCGTCACAAAGCACGAGTTGTTGCTTCAAGATGATAGTTCATAGTTCAGGGTTGTAGGTTTTTAAGGAGGTTTTTAGCAAGATTAGAGCAAGCGGGTGAAGAAGGATTTTCAAGTGTGCGGGGTAACCTTCACTTTCCCTGTTCGCGAATAATAATATGTATTATCTGCAGATACCAGTAACAAATTACGCATTGACATTGGATCATTGTAACGCTTCCTGCATGTACATACACAATGTACATAATGTGACAATGTGAGTTGGGCCTTGGAAGATTTCCTGCATTTCTGCAAGTGTGAACTGACTGCATGGTGACAGTTAACAGTTGACAGTTGACACGTCGACAGTCACAGCAACTTGAGAAGATACATGCTACAATATCTCGCCCGCTCTTTCGTATGCATATTAGGTATACCTGCAGATTTTGGGTTTATTCCTGAGCGTCTGTATGGTGCGTGTGCATAGAAATAGAAAGAGAAGGGCAGGGGCAGTCTAAGACCTGTCATCACTTGATGTAGACGGTAGACGCCACAGGAACGGCTGGAGCTTTCCAGGCAGCCGAGTCGGAGTGCAATGAAAAATCCATGAAGTCCATGAATATATTTGGAAGTTAGCAATTGACAACACTCGTACTTACGTGCGTACATGCGTATGTGCCACTCATTGGCTTCAAAGCAGCCATTGGATTGTCAAGGACCTACGAAGGAAACAAGAAGACACAGAAGCCACGGTGTATGGCCACTATAGGGGAAGGACGACTCAAGAATGAGCAGTGCCACTTGGCCACTTGGCCTTGAGTTGGTAATGGGTGTGAAATCCTGATTGGAAATCAAATAGTATGTTTGTGTATAATATACGTATGGTATGCATATGCACTACTTCCGCAAATCATGAACTTTTATTATGTAAATTAAGAATGAACAAAACCTTGTATCTCTACCTGCACTGATATTAATCTAAACTACAGAGGACCTAAACATTCTATTCTGACTTATTGTCACAATAACCGTGAGTACGTTAAGTGTTACACTCAAATACATCATATTAAAGATTGTATATTAATATTATTAGAATTGTTGAGTATAATTGTTAAGTAAAATGGATCATGTTTAAAAAATGAGCACTGGAAGTGCACACAGGTTGCGGAATATTGCTCCACTTGAGTAGAGACGAAGCAATGAGAGATTGGAAGGGAAATGAGGAAAGTGGAGGAAGAAGGGTTGTCTAGTTCTCTTTGTTTTCCGTGTTAGAGGAGCTGGAAGAGCAGAAACAAACACAAGCAATTCTGAATTCCGAATGTGGAAGAACTCTTCTTGGGATTAGGAGCGTAAAGGTCCCTTATACCTCCTTGCCTATGTCCATGGGACATGGAGCGACCACACGACCACAGGAACTTCTCAACATGTATTAATTATACACTCCATTAGAATCATACATGACTTGGTAGGAAAATCATCACTCTGATTTCTGCGGACGTTAACTCATTCTTCTTTAATTGCTAGCTTCTATTCTCATTCTTCCTTATTCAAAACTGGATGGAATTAAGTAGTATAATTATATTGTGGACAAACACTTGAGTGTCTCAGCGAAAAGGTCGTTATCAGAATAAATTACTACTGAAAACAAGAGCGAGACAATGATTACACGAGAGAGCGTCGCTCTTCTTCCTGGTCCAAGGAAGCAGTTTGTTAGCAATTATAGCCTTATATGATGGAATTCAGTGAATTCATTATTCAAAGAAGCACGGACTCGAGGAGAAAAATGCAAGACTTATTGTGTGGCAGACTGTAAGGGATGTATGATGTATGATGTTGTGGAGGTGCTGAGTTTCTAGGAATGAGTCAAGCCTGTGGCCAGCGAGATTCGGTGATGAGTGGCAGACAAGTTAATTGAATGGGAAGGCATACTAAGGACTCGCTAGCGTCACATTTCCTCCGTCATCTGTCTCACACCGCGCAAATCAGACATCAAAGTGCCTACTAAGGTCATCCTACATGCTTTTCCTTTCTCTTCCCTGACCTTGCAAATCACTTCTCCGCTCCATCGGAAACCTCAATAGGAAGAAGAGAGAGAGAGATACCTGTAGATACGTGCATGTTGCAGGTATAGAATAGAGGTAAGTAGTAAGTAGTAAGTACGTTTGTTTCTGGGAATATCTTGGTGTGGAGCATCTTACTGACACTACGACGTCATGTAAGTAGTTGGAGGTGTACCAGTCCTACTTGCTACCATTAGCATATTACTTCGCTCCACAAATTGTTACACGAGTAACTTTCATTTGATTTCATCCCTATAAATGGACTATAAAATAATTATAACAGAGAGAGAAATACATATATGAATGCCAAATGGTACTAGTTCTGACTAGTGAGCGTAAATACAAAATTAAGGTAGGGATACTATCGTCTATCGTTGCTTGCAAGTTTACTTCCTTCCGCCTGCAACACTACATTAAACTATTTTGGTGGAGAAGCAACGCAAGTCGGAGTTACTATAAAAAACGTTTCAAAAGGTGCCACTCAACATTGTGAGATTGATGTCAAAACAAGTTCTATGTTAAACCAAATTCCTTGTTCATTCATATTAATAAAGGACAACTTTCCAGTAACAAATTTTGTCAATTTTGCATTATTCCGCATTTGGTCATGTTTCACAATGTGAACGCATTTTAGAGGTTCAACTTAGCCAGGCTTTGTGCAAATACTTATTGTATCCGCATAACAATTTAACTGTGCAGAGATCACACAAATACAAAAGGAGATTTATTGCTATTTTGCTTTTATTGCTTGAATAAACAAAACCATTATGATACGCTATCCGTTCAAAAAATATTGGAGACGTGACTCGCTTTTAAATATCTAATTAAGAAGCACAGGAGACTTGGTCGTAATCAAAAACTCCTCCTCAGCTCCTGATGCCATTCCCCTTTTGTCATCTATAGGATGGGCCCAAGTCTGAAAGTCGGTGTTCGTTGCGGTATTTCTCCAGGTTTTCTGTGGACTTCATATACTCTTCGTAGGACGGAGCTAGTCAAAAAAACCTGATGGATAATTTAAAACAGATACTAATTCTAACCACTCGAGTCACAACAACCACCAGCGGAATACTTACAGCGGCAAAAGGACACCAGAGATCGCAGACAGCTCCCTGCGCTCTGGCGAATTTGGCAATAGATATATGTACGCAAATCGGTGTTTCACTATTAATATTGAGGACTGAGGACACTTAAGTTCTATGAATAAACGCATGTGAAAGGCTTGAAAGGGCGCTTACGTGGAGACAATCTCTTGCTCAGAGCCTCGTGGTCTTCCATGGCGACAGCTGTGGAGCTGGAGAGGGTCACCGGTAAGCCTTTATTCTCCGCGGATTTCCTCTCTCCCACGCCGCTTCCTAAATCTTCCTCAACCTCCACCTCCACCTCCACCAATCCTTTGTACGGTTTGTCCGAGGCCAGCAAACTAGCTCCTATCGCTGACGAGCATAACAAACACAAGAAGATAATTGCATCATCGAAAACGGAGATCTTCCCCGTGCAAGACAAAAACCAGGTGCACAGGGCAAGACAAGCTTGGTCAAGTTGTATTGATGTGTGAGCTCCAACATACCATGATTTCGAAGACTTCTTCGTTCCTTTGCCGCCCGCTTCGTCCTCCTTTGGAATACCCTCCAAGCGCAGCAGGACAAGAGGACTAATGCAATCACAATCACTGTGATTATCACACTGTGGACACAAATAGAGAACCATGAAACACTCAAAATCACCGCAAAGTTCTGAGCATGTGAGGAGTTAATATTTTGGGAGAACGGACAAGGCTGCAATGCTGGAGTTTGAGAAGGAATTCGGAAAGGGAAAATCTGTGTACCTGGCAGAAGATGCACTGAAGGGCGGCGAGTCTGTTGTCTTGTCGTCTGCTCTTGTCACGATTTCGATAGGTGCGTGCGTGGAAGTTCTGGAGAAGGTGTGTGGTCCAGTAAAAAGGGCCTCTAGGCTGTCCTCGTCATCGTCCTCGATCCACAAATCCTCCCTTTCTCTATTTGAACTAATGCTGACAGCACTCCCTGAGACCACTCCTGTCCTCTCCTCATCCTCAATCACTGAGCCAAATCCGACGGCTCCGTCCCCGGAGTACTCACCACTGCACCCAAGGGGCCAACCACTTGTAATTACAACCATTAGGATCAGCCATAGTCCCCCAGGACTTCCCAACACTTGCTTAAGACTCATTTTAAAATCACATTAAAACACTCAGGAGACTATTGTACTAGCTGTCACTGCTAGACACTGTCACTGCGAATGTGGGAGACTGCAAAAACCCGAAGAAGTAGACTTCCGCCTGGGCACGAAGAGAATGTGAGGGGATTCCTATTTGCGTCCAGCCAATGTCCTCGCACAGATTTCTGTACAGACGCAGACGAAGGAGCAGGAACTAAATGGGAAGAAATTGATCTTCCTCCTGCGTCTCACGATGAGCTCACTCCAAATTATGTGTAGTATAGTGGGGATGACGAAGCGCTAAATGGCCATATGCAGAGCCAGTGGAGCGGTGTATCAATCACTTCTGTGACGCCCTTACATTACAATTACAATTACACGATTCCTCTATTCCTTAAAAGGAAAGCAGGCGTGGGGATTCCCTTCCACACTCTCTTATGGACTTCATACACCCCGTGAATCTACATATAGTTCCGCCTAATATTATTACCTGTGATTAGTCCTGGATGTGCAATATTTATTTTAGCTCTTTCCTACGAAGACACTATATGATGACAGGATTCCACGATTTTTTGTTGTAACTTCCACGTTGAAGGTAAACAGGACTCCCATGGATAAACTGAATCCCATGGATTCTGGCTCATTTCATGTGAAACGAGATCATTTAAAGTGTTTTCCAACATGTTCCCTCGATTAGATAAATGTTGGAGAATAATAATTACACATTGCTCACACAATTATCTCCCATTGGTGGCAGAATTCATTCAATGGAGATTACAGTCATAGATTATGTAGACTTTACCAGCATAGTATTACGTGCATGGTGTTGGCAAAATCATTGAAGCATCATCTGCATACCGACACCGATGCTGGAGGATTCTTTTGAACTAAGTGCACGGACTCTTGCTTGCAAAGTGCAAAGGTCACTAAAAGGGGCAGTTCGAGTGCAATTTCAGTTCATCCCTGCTGCCTGCTAGTAAGGGAAACGTATGCCGCATTAACATTTAAAACAACTGTTTGATGTAGGGCTACAGGTTGTTCGGCACGAATTTCGTCCATATTGGATCTCTTTGTGGTCCAACCGTTGTTTGAAAAGCTTGACTGAAATGAAATGTGTTGAGCGGATGAACGTTTACGAGTCCGGGGACTTACTTGAAAACAGTCCTTACGTATCGATATTCTACCAAAATGACTTTGAAATACACTAAAATGAAACGTGAAACCCTTATTACTCCGTTCGAAGTTCAAAGTGTAGGGGTTAAAATTTCAAAACAAAAGCTTTGTCATCAGCACTTTCCTCTGTATCTATGTGCCCAAACAATGCGGAACTTGCGGAGTGTTCCAAGAAAGGATTTCGGATAAAGTATAGCAAAAAAAGGTGTTGGATGAACAATCCAACGCTCATAGTGTAACCCGCACCTATTTATTAATCGTATACAATGTGTGTGATTGTACACATTTGCACATCTGCACCTGAATTTCATTCCTTTACGGCAATATTGATACGTGGGAAGAATCATGCCAAAAAGGGCGGACCAAAATGCAGAGGCATATCATTTCTTGCTCAGTACTTCCGTTGTATATGTATACATATATGAAGGCACAATCAAACCAGAGCTAATAAACCAAAGAATTCAAACAATGTTGTGACTTGCCAGGAGTCAATAATGACATGTAACGTGCAATCGTCCCCATAATCACACTCCTACATTGTGGAGATCAGGTGGAAAGTCGAGCGCATAAGTCTGTATGCTTTTTATTCAGGCTAATTTGGACTCTTACCGGTCAACTATTTTGACCTCCATCCGCACAGTACCTATACGTACCGATAGATAGATAGCAAGGTGGTACACCTAATAATAAACCCCTTGGAAAGATAGAATGGCTTTTCGTATGCACATAGCTGCACTCAACAGTAATCGTAATCAGTAATACGCATGCCTTCTGGTGGACATCGTATCGTGATATCTATCGTATCGTGTCTAGTGTCTACTGATATTGTGATCACTGATCATGACCGGCAGTGAGAATTGGATCGCCCGACCGCCAATAGGAATTCCTTTTTATGCTCTTACAACACTTTGCTTCAACCTTCAACTGCCAGTTGCCTCAACCATGCCATGCCCTCTTTTTGAAATACTAATACATAAATCAAGGCTACTAGTTACTAGTATACATATAGCTAAACACGTCGTCATTTGTGATTACGGACCCGCATTATGGACCGCGTCCGTAGACGTAGCCATATAAACCTTTACAATTAGAGAACGTATACCGCGTTTATTTCTTCTGGATTTCATTCTCATATAACATGGTAAAAAATCCATCGTGTGCCAATTTCCACAAGTTTCGTTGTCGCATCGCCGAATTAATTATTTCCCAATTCCCAGGCAGCTGGATGAGCCGCATCTTTTCACGCGTTTATATGTATAAAAATAATAGATCTGTCTAGTATCTCCACGGATTATGCTGAAACAGCTTGCGTCCAATTCAATGCAATGGTTGGGCAACAAATTTCGAATATAATACGCCCACACACCTACCCAAATCAGAAAGGCGACAGGCGGGCGACCCAATCGAATAAAAAACATAATCGAGCATACGTTCAAATTTTGAAAAAAGGGGGGATATGTGGAGTGGTGGAGTTGAAATTTAAATAGGGTTTAACATTGGGAGAATCCCAAAATTTCGGCTTGGTGATAATTCGAAAATTAAAATTTTGTTTTAAAATTCGATAAGCATAAAGGGCATAAATGACTATTGGAAAAGCATAATTTGTTGACGTAAAAAAGCATAAAGTGAATAAGTGGGTCGCCATATAAATCAGTAATCCTGATTCATCCCGTGAACACAAATCCAGATTGGATGAAATGTCCGCTGGGGAAAAAACAATAGATGACCCGAGATTTAACGGCCCGACGTTCAAAAGCTGTGGAGATTGGAATAGGATGGAGTTGATGGAGAATGGAACTACGACGCGTCACTACGAGGTACTACCAAAGTTCCAAGTGACGAGACCATTGGCAAGAGTGTAACTTTAAGCTTCCACTTTTGCCAATTCGTTGGATGTTGCGAGAGCTTATGCAGAGCAATTAGCATTATTTATTGGCTTAAAGTTCTGGCTGTCAAAAGAGTTCGGTAATGAATGCGCAGATGTTCATGAAACAAATACATTGACGATGCAATCAAAGGTGTCCACATGTACCTACGTAAATGCACGCGGACGTTGCGGGGCAACGTGCAAATTTCCCCCCAACTAACCAGCGAACTAACAAGAAACTAAAATGCGTTTTTTAGTGCGCAAGCACACTACTTAATTATTTAACGAGCCTGTCGGGATGTTCCGTTCAAGGGCATTTTTCAGTATCTTCGTCTGCATATGAACTAAAGGTCTAGCTACTTCTCTCTATCTAAACTAAATTGTCAACCACAGTGTGACTTGGACGTTGGAGGAGCGGCATATGCAAATTGTTTGAGGCAGATGACGTGCATCTCCGTACTGCCGGAACAATGCGCACATCTGTTGCACCTGATTAATCATAAACCCAAATCCCTCACATCCTGAGTTATGGCTAAATGTAAAGTTTACTCACAACTAAAAAAAGAAGTCCGTAGAGCTTTTTGGGTTTAATGTGTAATTAACACCAATAGAACTTAAAGTCAGCACTCAGCACACCCTTCTTTGATAGTCATCACAATTTATTCCATTGACGACACAAAATTTCACACTTTAATTTTGTTTGTTTCCTCCTCCTCTGTACAGCCATTAATTTTCAGCCATTTACTATTGTGTACATGTTTTCGTCAGTGAGACTTGTATAATTCAGCTTTCCACTCTAAAACTTCGAAACTTGTGAAATGACAGGACGTGTTCGAGAAAGGAAGACTGAAAGAATGAAAGAATGAAAGGTTAGGTTGAAAAACATTGGATGGCTAACATTGGTCGTAGCCGAGCTTGAATTGGGGGTGGTTAATAAAATGCGGTGGGAGCACAGCCCCACTTTGTGTAAGATTGTCCGTATCCGCAGTCCATGATGTAATTACTGCCCCAGTTCCGGACCAACGGCTGTGTCTCAGTCTCAGGCACTTGTTTGATTGGAGTGGGCTCCTTGAAAGCCGTCGGCGATGGCCTCCGGTCAATGTCGCCCATTATGGCTCCAGCTGAAGCCGTCTGCACCACTTGGAGGACAATAAATATTCCTACTGCCACCGAAAGGAAGAGGCTGCTAGTTCCGTCCAACCAAAATTCAAGATTCAAGCAAATTAGGTCCACAGTGATTAACACCGATCAAGATGCTTTCGAACGGGGAGTTGTAATTTATGATTTCCTCCCAGAATTCCAATAAAATCTTACCTCCGCAGATCCATGTCTAGAAAATTCGCGAGCGCAAATAAAAAACAGATATTTTAGTTTCACAATCACAAGTGATCAGGATGGAGCTCGTTCGAAGAAAGCTGATGCTCTGCAGCAATTTTATATACTTCCAGCAACAAAAGAAATTTAGCGAGAGTAAAAAAGGAGCTTTCATGGAGAACATTTGTAACTACGATTGAAGCCTTTATGTCAAAGAAGCAACTACTTGTATGCGTTTGTACATATATGCACACGTGCCCTGCACAATTGCTTGCCGACTGACAATTAGCCAGATTTGTACGGTTTCAGTTGACGGACAATAATTGAACAGATTTTTCTATTGGAAATGTGACAATAAAGCCCCTTCATGTTGTTTCCCCAAGGGCATGATTTGAACAACATTGTGTATATGCATGTATGCACATAGCATGACGTTTGAGGACGTAACAGTACTAATAATAATTACACGATTACACATGATATTTCACATTATGCCCGCAAGCCCATAAAATTTGATTGTACGAATAAAAGACGCAGATGATTTAAACCTGCTTCGTATTTTATTCCGTCCACCGTTTCTTTTCAGTAGAGTCCGAACACGGATTAGTGGCTCACATGCTTTAATAATCCATACATGACTTAAAAACCAATGGAGTACGTAATTTTGAAGCCAACACATGAATGGGTTAAGAGCGAACCTACGTGTTTCAGAGCGCTCTGTGAGAAATATACTCGGATACTTCCTGGTCAAATGGCTAAGGAAGATAAAATGTCCTTGGAGGAAGGCGAGAGAGAAGCGAGGACTAGAAAGAGGTTCGGAGAAAGCTTAGGAGGATGTCCTACCAGCGGAATGGAGAAGGTGCCTATGACGCCTGGAAGTCTTCTCCCGGGGAACGCCCTCCAATTAACATGCGGAAGTATGCGGAATAACCCTGGAGAAGTCTTTCCTGGAGAAGTCTTCGGGATTCCTTTTGGATCAAGTTGGCATTGATGGCCAATGGGAAAGCAGAAGTATGGTGGGAGTAATATGTGCCTGAAAGGATCCCAGGATTCCTGCCGGAAGGAGTGCCCTCTAGCACGGAATCCAGGCACATCCTTAGCAGCAGTTACAAAATCCTTCCTACTCTCGTATACTGATTCCTGTCCTATACGTTGGTTAATCCTGATCTGCACGAAAAAAAAATTATACATGCACCCCACCATATGATGACCGAATGTGACCTTAGTACCTGTTCGACCTACAGCCGGAGAATTTTTTTTTTAATTTTGTCCCGTCAAAAATATCCAAAGGGGCCTCATCATCATCACATCCAATATTCTTCTGGGGTTTAACATGGCGGAAACTTCCGTTTTTCATTTGGACGTCTTCGTACTGAATATATACACAGAACGCTGCTTGGGCTATACCCACTTACTATAGGCCTATAGATAATTTGTATAGATTCTAAACGTTTATTTATTATGTATGGTAATGGTTCCAAATGTAACTAACTTTGATGACCTCTGGAGGTCAAACCCGACATTCTAAACATGATTAAAAAAAGTCCGGCTCAATTTGACCAAGTTTGATCAACACGTGACCCCATGCTAAACATGTTGACCTCTGGAGGTTTAACACAAACTGACACGCGCTTTTGACCCATTTAAACATTGTTCGTAGCGGCATTCTAAGCATGATTATAAACCTTGCGGATCAATTTGACGATATTTGATCCGTGACCCCATGCCAAATGCTTTGACCTCTTGAGGTCAATATTGT
This sequence comes from Disparrhopalites patrizii, assembly GCA_034698585.1. Taxonomy (NCBI): domain Eukaryota; kingdom Metazoa; phylum Arthropoda; class Collembola; order Symphypleona; family Sminthuridae; genus Disparrhopalites; species Disparrhopalites patrizii. The sequence goes on from JAQGBT010000508.1 coordinate 31,574, forward strand.
AAAATATCGTCATAGTTCAAAAACCTCTCGAGGTATGGCTATTATAAATATACTGGCCAAGTGTGAACATTATATCCTGACAAATGGCGACGCTAAAGGGACTAGACAGAAAATGTTAAATCCGTTCATTGCGGGACTTGTGGAACATGCAGGGGGAAATTACCTCTGCAGATTGCCATGCAAGTGTATCATCATGGATCATGGAATATACCAAATTAGAAGAAAATTGATGTCCTAAGTTATTTTCGTTTCAAATAACTGGGCGAGTTATTCATCTGGATTCTGGATACATCATCATTATCTTAGAATTTGTTTAACATGGAAATGAAGGTATATTTCTTTTCGCAAGTTCAATATTTGAATTTTGAAAGGTTATGGCCAACGATCAGATAAAATTCTTATGGACAGTGTCCAATAATATAATGTGATTGAAAACGTGATTTTCTACGGGATCTTTATGTGTTTGGACTCTAAAGAGCCGTAATTTTAGATCAATCTGTTCAATAAGGTTAAGAAGCGTTATATTTTATAATTTAATAATCATTTTGATACTAGTAACATGGCAGACAGCCGTCGAAAAAGTAACGAAGCGATAGATCGGAGCGATAGAAATGACCGTGAAAACGTAAGTTTCATGTAAGTGCATTATTTTCAACAAATTAATTTTCCCGTTTCTGAACGCCATTCATTGTAATTTGTAATAATGTGCATATGTGCAACCTTTTTTCTGGTAACCCGACATTTTGTCAGTGGATGATTTCTTTTCAATTTTTTGAAGTTAGTTTAGGTCCCAATTTGAGTAAACTCTAACGCCGCTGACACAATTTTTCCTACGAAATGTTCTTGTGTTTGGCTACCCGCTCAGCCACTCAGCCTTATCTCCAGCAAAAAGGGCTGAGTGGGTACCCGCGTAAAACGGGAGGAATGTGGAGGATCTGTTCGGGAGGAGCTCTTTGATGTTCGATATAGCAGCGTCTGAAGAATCCTCGAAAGAATCCCTCCGGTTTTTTCTTATGTATATTTGCATGGGGGGATTTATGGGGATGCCATGGCGGAGTATTCTTTCAACTAGCATACCGGAGAACTCTCCAGTATCCCTTCCACAATAACTCTATCCTCCCAGAAGAATATGGGAATGATTCTCCTAGAAGAATCACTTATCGGATATAGCAAGATATAGGGAATCCGATGTAGCAGCGTTTGGATCCCCCCACGTTCCTCCACGTACTTTCATGATCCTCCGCCCTTGTCCTCCCGTTTTACGCGGGTAGCCAAACACAAACACAAGAACATAAAAAATGTGCCAAAGTGTACTTCGAGGAGGATATTTAATGATTTGGTCAGGGCGAAAAGCCTTTGTCTTTTGTCAAGAAGGTAATAAAGTTCACAGTTTGTATTAATGGAGTATAATGTACTGCAGTGTGACTACTGACTACTGGGAAGCGTGTGCCTCACTTACTTACACAGTTTCCTCTTTAGTTTGATCAATAATTTGGTAGAGAATATACATGTAGTAATTTAGTAATAATATAGAAACAGAAACTGTAAATAGTGGTAGATAGTTGCTGTTGCTGTTGATGTTGCTGTTGCTGTTGCTAGCGATGATTTGGGCTTTATTTATTAGAATTGCCGGGCCACGTAAGGATAAAGAGAAATGTGGGATTTTAAGTCCTTTCGCGGGCTGAGGAGAGCCAATAGGAGGACGCCAATTGTTGGTGCGGAGCGTGGAATCCTCTCATTCGCCGCTCCCGAGAAAACCTTCTAGAAATCCCACTGCAAATCCACATTATTTTGACACAAGACTGCAAGCCTGCAAGACTGCAAGACGGGCAGAGGACAGAAGAAGTGGAAGAAGCCAAGAAGAAGAAGGAACAACTCGGAACAACAGTGCGACACGGAGCCAAGCAGTAATCAGTAATGTCAACGTAGTTACATTACAATTACAGACTTCCAGGTCCAGGCCCATTAAAGTCATTTTCACTATTCCCGAACTCACACATTCACGTCTGCGTCTGCACCGGCAAAGTCCCGCTTCTCCCTGAGTTTCGGGCACTCGTCTTCATTTTGGCCCACACCGAATCTGGTCAACGCTCGCAACCACTACTGAAAAAATATCCAGTGCTATTGTCATTTATTTCTTCGAAATGTCTCGGAAGTGGGCATTCATAGGTGTCTTTTGCCTTCTAGGTAAGTCTCATGTCGCATTTCCTTTATCCATATAGATATAGATCCACGTTTCTTGTCATTTCTGTCTACAGTTTGTTTCTATGCACTGTTGTCAAATTGAAAATTGCTGGTTTTCGTGTTTATAGCTGGCGATTCATTACCGCAGTTAGTTCAATTGTCAGTTGTTCTTGGATCGATTCACTATCAGGGACAGTTTTTATGCATCGATAATTGTGAATTATGACTTTGGTTATTTGCAGTTATTGGATCGTGTCAAGCAGATTTAGCCTTTGACGACGGGGATGGTGATAATGACGACGCTGTCCCAAAAGTTGAGACTGATTTAGGAGCTGAGAGGGAAGGATCAAGAACGGATGATGGTGTAGTGCAGCGAGAAGAAGAAGCCATTAAGATTGATGGATTAAACGTGGCACAAGTCAAAGAATTGCGAGATAAGGCAGAGAAATTTCAATTCCAGGTAGGTAATCCTTTCTCTTTTTGATGTGTTGATGAACAATACACTCATGTGATGTCATTAATTTGTTCCTATTAGCTGATGTGTAATTTATGCAATGGAATTTGTAGGCAGAGGTAAACCGTATGATGAAACTTATCATCAATTCCCTGTACAAAAACAAAGAGATTTTCCTTCGAGAATTAATTTCGAATGCCTCTGATGCCCTGGACAAGCTACGATTGCTCGCTCTGACAGACAAGTCTCTGCTGGAAGCCACAGAAGAATTTTCAATCAGGATACGAGCAGACAAAGAAAATCATATTTTAGATATTACAGATACCGGTATCGGTATGACCAAAGATGAGCTAGTCAAAAACCTTGGCACTATAGCAAAATCTGGAACCAATGATTTTCTTAACAAAATGCAGGACGCTTCTTCTTCTCAGGAATTAAACGATTTAATTGGCCAGTTTGGTGTCGGATTTTATTCATCATTTCTTGTAGCTGATCGTGTCATTGTGACAAGCAAGTCCCACGGAGATGATCAGCATATTTGGGAGTCTGATGCTGCTCAATTTTCCGTGGCTAAAGATCCTAGAGGGCATTCGCTGAAACGCGGAACATCTGTGAGCCTGCAGATGAAACCCGAAGCAATGAATTACTTAGAAGAAAGAACTGTGCGAGATTTAGTCACGAAGTACTCCCAGTTTATCAATTTCCCTATTTACTTGTGGACTGAGAAGACCATTGAAGAGGAAATTCCCATTGACGATGAAGACGAAGCCGAAAAGCCTGAGAAGAAGGAAGATGATATTGAAGACGACGTGCAAGTAGAAGAGGCAAAAGAAGAAGATAAGGACAAACCGAAAACAAAAAAAATCTCCAAGACTGTTTATGACTGGGAACTTGTGAACGATTCGAAGCCTATTTGGACCAGGAAGCCGGGTGAGGTAGAGGATAAGGAATACGACGAGTTTTACAAAAGCATCACCAAAGATCAAACAAAACCAATCGCGAAGACACATTTTGTTGCTGAGGGAGAAGTAACTTTCAAGGCATTATTATTTGTTCCTTCTGTCCAACCAAGTGAAAGTTTCAATCGCTACGGAACCAAAACTGATAATATAAAATTGTATGTCCGACGTGTTTTCATCACTGATGACTTCCACGAAATGATGCCGAATTATTTGTCTTTTGTACGAGGTGTCGTGGATTCGGATGATTTACCTCTTAATGTTTCTCGCGAGACTTTGCAACAGAGCAAGCTTATCAAGGTAAGATGTTCAAGAAAGGAAATTGTTATAGAAAAGTTTATAGTTTTATGTTATGGAAAAGCTATAGGTACATAGTACATACAAAGCAACATGTATACGATGATACGACATAGTGATAATGATAAGCATGTATGAATGTTGCAGGTGATACGCAAAAAGCTTATCCGCAAAACCTTGGACATGCTAAAGAAATTAGAAGGAGATGATTATGAAAAGTTCTGGAAAGAATATTCAACAAACATTAAGTTGGGAGTTATAGAAGACACTGCCAATAAAAGCAGACTAGCGAAACTACTGAGATTTTCTTCATCTGCCAGTCCCACCGGTACCACATCTCTTACAGATTACGTTTCCCGCATGAAAGATAAGCAGGAATCTATTTATTACATCGCTGGAGCCTCCCGGGAAGAAGTTGAGAAGTCACCGTTTGTTGAGCGTTTATTGAAAAAAGGCTATGAAGTCTTGTTCTTGACCGAAGCTGTTGATGAGTATACTATTGGGGCTCTTCCTGAATTCGAAGGAAAGAAATTTCAAAATGTTGCAAAAGAAGGCCTGTCCATTGCCGATGGAAAGAAAGCTCAAGAGAAATTAGAGGAAACCAAAAAGATTTTTGAGCCTTTGACGAAATGGCTGGCAGAAAATGCTTTGAAGGAACAGGTGAGTTGAAGTCTTATTATTTTCTGCTGTAATGCTTCATTTAAACTTGTAATAATAATGTCATGATAAAGAGCCATTGTGCGCTTTCTTAGTAAATGCTTAGACCTTTACTCTGTAGTTTATTTATCTCGTACTTGTTATTTAAACTCTATTTTAAATCTTCTAGTAGTGAACTTGTAGAAACAAAGACTGATGTGAGATGTGAGCATATCTTCAGGGTGAAGAAGCCGAAGTAGATATCCACATTGTGCCTTAATTCACAAAGCAGCAGACTGTGCTTTCGTAGACGATTAACATTTTATGTATAAAAGTAGAAATATTAGTAGAGATGATCATATTTGCTTCTTCACCCTCGATATGTTCGTACAATGTGTGTACATAAAAAACTGATATTACCTATGCAAGTATACAACTGTTTTCAATACGTATTTGCTGAAATTCATGATACTTTAGTACATCCTATGTATAGATTTGTTTCTAAGGGTTTATAGTAAAGCTAAATACTAGTAATTAATATGGTTATTGGCATATCTAGTTTTCCCATTGGTTGTTGGTTGGTGATGGTTTTTCTTGTAATCACTTTCGGAGTAGGTTTCTAAAGCTGTAGTTTCGGAGAGACTAACGAATTCGCCCTGTGCTCTTGTGGCGAGTATGTATGGATGGACGGGAAATATGGAGCGGATGGCTTTGTCTAATCCTCACCAAAAAGCCGACGATATTTCCAAAACGTAAGCCGTGAATTAATGTCTACATTGTTCTTCACTGTACATTCTATAGATTCTCAAAGCCGAGTTGAGTGAACGGCTAGACAAAACTCCATGTGCCCTCGTAGCATCTAGATTTGGGTGGACCGGTAATATGGAGAGAATAATTACCTCCCAAACTCATTCCAAAGCAAATGACATCAATCGAGAGTACTTCAGTATTTTAATTGTTTATTTATTTATAATATAGGAACGGAAGCAACATGTCTATAAAACATGACCGGTTCTGGTCGTCTGATCAGTATTTATAAACCGAATTTAAAACATTTTGTTTCATAGGTACTATCTAAATCAGAAGAAAACGCTTGAGGTGAATCCCCGTCACCCACTCATCAAAGAATTGTTGCGCCGAGTTAACGATGATCCGGCAGATGAAAAGGCTAAAGAAATTGCTCTAATGATGTTTCGCACGGCTACACTAAGATCTGGTTACATGCTCAAGGATACCGTTGACTTTGCCGGCACTGTTGAACAAATGATGAGACAAACTTTAGGAATCCCTGCTGATGAAGAGGTAAAATATATTATACCTAAATACTTATACAGATGTACTGTATGCTTCACGAAAATGGAGACCGGCTCTTCTGCCTTTAACTTCTGTGTGGGAAAACTCGTGTAATTGATATTTAGCTCATTCGGTTGGTACAAATTACAAAGGCAGACTTTTAGAGTTGCTAAGCAAAACTATTTTTTTATTTTCTGTGCAGAACCAAAAGTCATGACAAAAAAACAAAATTAATTCCCATGTTAAGATAAGATACACTCGTGCCGTTTCAATGCACTTCCCGCGGATAAACACTTCTCATTTTCCCATTTATTACTTTTGTTTTTCGCTTTCCCACTCACATTTTACTCCCTTTTTTCGTCACTTTCTCTTTTAATCTTTTTAGCTGTATTACTCACTCCTATTTGTCTGCCTTCCTGCCTTTTTTTTTTCTTGTCGTCCATCTCTTTTATTTCTCTTGTGGTTCTCTTTTAAAGAGACGAAAAAGTAAGAAAAAAAAGAGACAAAAAGAGAAAAGAAATATAAGCAAAATGAAAGGACGGAGAGAAAAGAAATATAAGCAAAATGAAAGGACGGAGAGAAAAGAAAGAAACAGAGAAAGGAAAGGGAAGAAAAATAAAGACGGAAGAGAAAAAAGAGACCAAAATAATAAATAAGCATGGCGAAAGTGAGGACAGGCTATCCGCGGGTTTTCATTAAAACTGACCTGCCGAGTCTTGATTGCCATGGAAAAGTGTTAATTTGTTTTCTTGTCATAACTTGTGAAAGGAATTATTATACCTACAAGATGTTTTTGCGTAGCAATTCTGAAAACCTGTCTTTGTAGCATGCGAAAGAGCTAAACATAAATTTTCTTCGCTTTGTTTCCCGTTTATCCGCTGGTTGTGTATTGAAACGCACCTGCCGTATCTTAGCATAACATGGGTTTGGTTTTGTTTTTTTTGCCATAACTTCTGAACAAAAGTCTAGAAATGATTTTAGTTAGCAATTCTCAAAGCTTGCATTTGTAGGAACTGAAGAAGTTAAATATAATTTCTGTGCGTTTTGTCATATAGAAGTTTAGTATATTATAGTTATTTTCTTATCCCTAGTACGCACAACTTGTAAATCGTGTCTAAATGTTTAAGTATACAAACAGCTCTAAAAGTGATCTTTTTGTAATAAAGGTTGATGAGGATGACATGGATGCCGGGGAAGATGATGATTCTCCTGGAAAGGACGAAGAGATAGAAGGTGAAGAAGCTGAAGAAGAAACCAATGCTGCTGGTGATGAAACAAGTCAAGGTGATAGTGTAGATACAGAGCGAGACGAACTATAGGGTTATAATTATTTAAGTTAGTTTAGGATAGATAATGTTGTTCAACCGTCAAAACGTATTTATTATCTTTGATTTAAAAAATATTCCAAATCGTGAAATCCTGTGTATGAAGTATTAAGCCATTTTAGTTACTGAGGTGTCTAGTGTGTAAGAAAGTCAGGAGTGTATGCGTGTCCAATCAGTTAAATGCGGGAGGTTTGCATTGTTTAGTTTTTTCTTGTGTTAAAGAATGTCTGGTTTACATGGTCTAGTATTTGTATTATTTGTTATTAAAACTACATGCACTGACGTACGGTTGCTTGAAGCTGTAAGTTATGAAAATTGGCATGAATGGCAAAATTCTGTAGAAATAATTGATTGAGATTTCTGGACCTTTTTCTTATTAAAGCATGAATTGCATCTCAGCTTAAACTGGGGTGCACAACCATGCCAAGCATCAACAACCAAGCCATCCATGCTGTAAAATACAATATGTATAAACTTGTTGGAAATACTGGGGATTATTTCGCATATGAAAAATGTTTGAGACATTAGACTTCTGATTTTTCTTCAAAGCAGGATGAGCATTTTCTGTATGTATTTATGTACATCGTTAATTAGAAATAATTGTTTGGGTGATTGGAGTCCATGGTTAATAAAAAATGAAAAACTTTTATTGATTCACCTCTGTGTAACCAAATATAGCCTATTACCACTATTACGTGAACAACTTTTGACACTTCTATACTTCCATCATTAACTAGTATGCCCGTATTGCCCGTGCCGCCTGCAGCCGGCAAAAAACATGAAGAATAACACCCACCTGTGTCACGAAAGAAGATTGAGATTGTGTGCAGACCACTGTAAGTTTCCGGCATACTTAAATTCTTGGTCAGGCTTGTAGGATTTTATCAATGGCATCTCTATCGTATGATATGTCAATTGTTTACTTTGCAGGCTTGGCTGTAAAAACGCAATAAAAACGCTCGTATTTTTTAAAGGTTTGAGGTAACGCTTTTTCATTAAGCCTTTGGATTCATCAAAATAGGAATACACACTTCAGACCTTACGCAATAACCAAAAACTACATTAACTAATTTAATTAGGCGAGGAATACTGAATACTGTGGTTGGGTGTACAGAATAAACGGTCCTAGGAGATAATTCCGCGGGTATAATTTCCGCCGATACAATACCGCTGAAAACCATTTCCGTAGCCATAATGCCGCGCAATTTTTTTCCGCAATGACGTAATTCATAACTCTCCAGTATGCTGCCAAAGAATCCCCAATGTCACTCCGCGGGGGATACTTGGAAAGTACAATATAGCAGCGTTTGGATCCTTGCACGTTCCTCCACCCACTTTCATGATCGTTCTCCGAAGTCCATTTCGTCTACACGGGATGACGGGATACCTGTACAGTCAAAACAAGCTGACAAACACGGCCTCGTCGACCGAAATATAAATGCAGTTCCAGGTCCGTCGACTCCCCTTGATTTACCATTTACACACTGTTGACACTGTCTATAATAGGGCCTAATACGGCCTAATGCCTAATATAATAAAAGTAGGCTAGGATCCAGTCTTTTGATGATGATTATGGATGATGATGGTTGTTAATTCTTCTTCGGTTCGGGACTCGGGACCACTCTTATAATTAACACAGTGTATCATCTCAATTCCCATAGTTACCAGCTGATAGTTATTCGCACTCGTGGTCCATAGTTATCCCATAGTTATTAACCCATGGAATTCCATATTTTACCTCATGTAAAACTCATATTTTAGGTATACATTACATGCGGTGATCCTCATTTAAAGAGCATTGAAGATTGGTGTGCCCAAAGGTGGCAGTTTGATGCGCCGATGCCGATGCGGAAGGGTGACTTTTCATTTAGTGATTTTTCACCAACGAGAATTCTGGCATTCAGCCTACCCTCGGTTTTTGAGTCTGTACTGTCTGTAGGTTTTCCTATAGGTGCACAGTCCACATCTTGAGAGGTCTTATTGTAGTGTTTAGAGGTGAGGCGACGAGAGACGAACGGAGAGAGGATAAGCAGTGCAATGAGTGGGTGCGGTTTGCGGTTCCTCGAGCGTCGAGCGCCCTGGCAAATGCAGAGGAAAGAGGAAGAGAGAGAAGGAAAGGCAGGAGCAGAGCCGCAGGGCGCAAGATTCCTTCTTCTCATCTTCCGTCGTCCATGCTAGTGATAGTGATAGTGATAGTGATGGTAGTCAGGTGCGCTCGGCATGTCCCATCTAGTCTGCGCTGCCATTCTCATTTATAGTCCAGCAATTCAATGTCATATGCAACCATTGCCATATTCACACCCACACTCACACTCACTTCCCCTCCCCACTTTCACCTCACTCACTCACTTTCGCCTGCCCTCTCACTGCCCCTTTACCTCCGTACAGGGACGGAGGCAAAGAGCTAAAGTATCATGGATTCATGGATCATGGTGGTGGCCAGTGAAGACGCCAAGTCTCAACATCTCAAATGTGAAGTGTAAGGAGAAAGGAAGAAGAGATGGTAAGGGGAGTAGAAGACCGGAAAATGTACATATTATCTACGCATTGTGTACGATGCATTTCGAAAGGCTGAAGAATGATTGGAATGAAGAAGATGAAGGGAAGGAGGAAGTGAGTTGGGGCGAGCGATGATTAGGACATTAGGACTTGCCCACTTGCGCCACTAATAGGAAAAGGACAGGTAGATTGAAGGACGAAGAGTGCGAGTGAGTGCGAGTGCAGGGATCGCTCTCTTCCTCTATACGTCTATACAGTATAGAGTCTACATCCACGCACACACTCAACCTTTAACGTTTCCGTCCCTGGCTCGCTTCCTCGTCTCTCGTCTCTCGTCTCCCTTCCATTCTCTCGCTCTCGCTCCCCCTCTCGCTCGTCTCGCTACAACTGGAAACGCAGTGTTTTCCTTTACCCGCTTCGCGCTAAGCCTACTGCCTTCTCTCTGGCTCCTCATTCTCGCTCTTCGCTCTCTCTAACTGCCATCTTATGGAGCTACGGAATGGAAGGAGACGGAAACGGAGTGAAAAGCTGAGACTCACACTCATCGTGAGAGAACGGGAGATGCTGAGATGCTCAGCTTGGCTCCTTGGGATTGGGACGACGTCTCACGTAGGTTGAGGCCGTTCAGGCCGCGAAGGTGAAGGAAGAGGATTGAGGATTGAGGAGGAATGAGAATGAGGAATGAGCGAGTGGAAAAGGTCCACGTATATCCATGTTGCATGTATATGGAGTGTAGTGTCCCTGTATGTGTATATATAGTTAGTATAACATACTTCCTATGTTCAGTATGTTGTATGTTCTACTACTCAACTACTGTACAAATACAAGTCTACTCGGTGTCGGTGCAAGTGATCGGCGATCGGTGCTACTGCTATAGGCTCGTAGGTCGTATATAGGCTGCTAGGCTCATAGGCTGGTGCTGGTGCTGGTAGTCTGCTAGGACTGCTAGGGAAGGGAGTAAATGAGTAAAAGTTAGAAAAAAAAGTAAAAAGGGAGAAAGAGACGAGAGCTATAGGGCTATAGGGATGCACTCAATGGAATGCACTGTGTTCTCTGTGTTCTCCGTTCTCATCCTCATGCTTCATGTTGATGTGAGTGAGGCATGTGAGGATGTGAGGATGTGAGTCTCTCACATTCACATTCACATTCACATGCCCGTCCTCGTCCTCTGTCTCGCTCTCCCTGGCTCTCTCGCTCTCTCGCTCTCTCTCCGGTCCTCTCTGACTGCCTGTGCGGAGAGTGGAATGCAGTGGTGCAGTGGAGTGCAGGCAGTGAGGCAGTGCTGAGTCCTCCATATCGTCACTCCTTCACTCCTCGCTCCTCAAATGCAGAGAGAGGGCCAGTCCCAGCGCTCAGGACTTGTTCACTTCTTGGATCCGACTTCCCCGAATTCCCCACTTTTCCCCTTCCCGCACTCCACCTCCGAGCAACCTTCAAGTGACCCAGTCAAGCTCCACCTCGTCCAGCCTCCGGCCCGTCCTCAATCTCAGTGTCAGTGTGAGTGGTCACGAGGAACGAGGAAAGAGGAACTTCCGGCCAGAGCCACCAGCCAGCCCAGCTCCTTAGCGGTAATTCCACAATTCCACTCATTCCTTCTCTCTCCTCTCAACTCATTCATCCCTCACTCGAGTTTTTCAGTTCACTTTCCTCTGAATTAAATAGTATTTAACTGTTTACAAACATACTTCTTGAGTTTAATCTTCTCTCATATATGGAGACTGGAGACTTGTGATAATCAAGTCAATCAAGATAAATTCATGTGTAGCCAGTAGCTGCCAGTAGCTGCCAGTAGTCATTCATCCTGATCCAGTGTCTACGCCAACCTTTAGCCGTTTAGCCACTTTCCCATCCAGATTCTACTTTCTCTTATTAGTTATCATTCCTTATCGCTCCCCACTTATCAATATCAATGCCAGTCACTTTCAAGTCCTTAAATAATTTACGCATCACAACAGCACGCCATTCATTTAAGCACTTGACCTTAGCCATTTTCTCCACTTACTCCTGCCTTTGTGTTCAAACAAGTCGCATGGTGGTGAGGAAACAAAGTGCAGTTGATAGGAAGCCTTAAGTGCATTTCCACTTCCAGTCTGCTTGTAGTGCTTATTGTTACATTTTTATTATCGATAAAAACTTTCAACGTTGGCCCAGTTCATGGAAAGCATAGCTATTGCATTTTTTTGGGGTTGCTGCAGTGGGAAGTTATGTAGGAGTGTATAGCATAAATACAGTTGTGTTCAAGTTACACAAGTAATATACTTACGTGTTCTTCCACATTCTGCGTATTATTCTCTACGTCCCTATCTCGAGCCAAGATGACGAAACCGTGGTTGCACCACGGTTTTGTCTGCTAATCTACTGCGAATGTAGACATATGTATATGTGTGCATAAATGTATAGGTCCCATTTTGCTACAATAAATAGTGGGTCCATGCCAAAATTTTGTTTTTTCTTGTTGCAGAATTCCACATTAGAATGGTTTTTGAGCTGACCGTATAGGTTTGGAACAAAACACCTTGCAGCAAATCAATATTCGACTGAATCACAGCTCCCATCTTTTACATTTCGAGGCTTATATACCACCTTACCTCAACTCTCATCACCTTCGACCTGTAATTCTTGGTTCGACATTGGTTTAACATTAGTCTCGGCTTTCGCCTAAGGGAATCGTCCTACCAATTATTTTATATTGTCCGTGGAGGAAGTTGTGTTTTATGTTAAGCGGAATTGCTTTCAGTTGTTTCTTTAGTTTCGTCGTATCAATTTTGTGAATCGCAGTGCAATCACCCAAATTCAACATTTTTCATAGGCCATTGTGTGTATTACAAAGTCCGGGCTAGTGAAATGTGTTCCAATAGTTCGAGTGGACAAAATTTCCAGATTCTGGAATCTGGATGATATGTGTCTGAAATAAGTAAACTATTTCTTGAAAGCGGGCGGTTACTTCCCTTGCCGTCATACACAAACCAAACATCTACGCTTTTGACTTCGTGGTTAAGTAGGAAGGGCAAGCAGAAGAAGTCTACTGAATTTGAGGCGAACGGCCGAATGTAAACAGTCGTACATTAATCTAATTATTGTATTAACACGATTTCACATCCTCGTCGAGTGTTGTCACCGCTTTCAAATAAACTATTCACGATCTTTAGTGCTTCTACTCTATCATCCCAATCCCGAGTCCAGTTGGAAAGGTTAATGTCATTCGTGTTATCACAAGAACAGGCCGTCATTTAAAACGAATGAAATATATGAATGGCACATCTGTGGAAATTTTACATCTCTGATGCTTCAAGCCTTGTTGATTGTGTGTTGAGACCCGCATAGTCGGAAGTGCGGTACATACAATGATTTTTTTGTGGATTCCACTGTACTAATGGGTTATGAATGCGGATTTGATTGTCGCTGTAAACAAAGCTTTCACAGCTGATCAGTCAAAAATGACGGATCATTCTGAAGAGGTAGTCCAACAAGCGGCTATAGAAGCAACATTATTCCAGCTTTTACTCTGACATAAAATGAACAAAAATCGGAGTCAGGTTGGCGGAAATAATAGGAATAATAATGGTAACACAACAGTCACATCTGAAGGAGTTACAGCGGGTACTGGAACCCTGCCAGAGAAACATTCACAAGAAAATAAAGTTCCTTCAACTACAACCTCCGTTAGTACAGTAACCACGGGGGGCGTAAATTCGATTAAATCTCAGTCAAGAGGTGCTTCCCCAGCTCTTAATAAGCCTGTAAAATCTCCTACAAAGAGCTCGTCAGCTTCAAGAACTCGTGTATTTACAGCCACGAAACGATCTGTAAGCTTAGGTCAACGGGAAAATCATGGAAGCACTGGAAACAGCCATCATCACAACTGCACCATTGGATCGGGATCATACTCAATTCAGGGGATAAGTTACAGTAAAAGCAACGACCTTTTGAGACGGAGTCCAACACCTAATAATTCTATATCAAGTGGTCGGAGCACACCTACGTCTGTAAAGTCAACGGGAAGTCAATCACATTACCAGCAAGCTAATTCGGCGGGTTCTAGAAATCGACGGCGTTCAGCTCCTGCCCCGGATTTGTCCAATTCAAAAAATTTCAGTGCAACGGTTACTACCAGTGGTCAGCCAGGCACTGAGAATAATTGTCACGGTACCCAATCGGCTTGTTCTCGTGCTTCGAATCATCATCATGCGTGTATCACACCGAATGCAAGGTACTTCCGTTGCTACTTCTTGCTTTAGCTGGTTTTTGATCAAGGATACTAGTTATTTTAGTTTCAAATTAGAACTTCCAATATATGTACATGCACTTCTCCGTGCACATATATTTTCGGTTTTTTACTGGTGTATTATGTTGATCGAGAAAAAACTAGTGCAGTGAAATTAGGAGTTTTCACACTGCGGGCCGGGAAAAAAGGAATGAATTGAACCGCTCATAAATGCTCTACATAGAACACTTAAAGCAATCGCTATCGTGTCAGTACGGTCAGTGTCAGTAGTAGTATACCTAATTGGATTTTCTTGACACTTGCAGAGAAAAATGAAAAAAGGATTGCTCGTAATTCATAAGTATAAGTAGATACTTTCATGGATAGGTAGTACTATAAAGATAAGTAGGTACTATTCCTGTTGGTATTGGTTTTTTCTATTTTTATTGAACGATTATCACGTATTCATGTGTTAAAAGTACAGTACATAGTGTGTTGGCACTTTTTATTATTATTATTATTGAACTTTATTATGTCATACAGAATCAACACAAGTGCTTGTTATCATCCAGGACATATTTGTTTACATAGCCAATTGCCAATTAGTGACCAATTACAAATCACAGCATCCCAAAATCTGTAGCAAATTGATCTTCATGGGTGTAATCTTCATTAAATTGAAGATCACGCCCAAGTGAAGACGTGAAATATTAATATACATTTTTGAAGGACTTCATTTCGAATTATTTAAAACTCGGAAAATTATTTTCCGAAACAGGCAGGTGATGAAATTGTGCCTTAATTTCATTGCTCATAAAATAAATACGAATTTCTACCCACCTATAATACCGAAGAAATGTTTTTATTGTATTCTTCCTGTTCCTGCTCATCAGTGTCCGCTTTCTGCTGTGTACATAACATATATGTATGTGTAATGTGTACGTCCACCAATGCTATGGATTAATTCATTGGGTGGTGCTGTATGGTTATGGTGATACGAAACGGTGGTACGGGTTCTGGATGTGTTCCTGTTCGTGCATGAATGTATTGGCAAAAATTTGTATTCTCGTGTTTGTTTTTTGTCGTTATTACGCTGCCCAGCCTATGGCTTGAGTAGAAATAACCTACTCATTTATAAATAAAACAGTCTTCCAATTGGTTGCAAAGTCTGTTTGGATTTTCGCTGGCGCTATCGTTAATTATACGCGATAGAAATGCTTAATAATTATTTGCATGCTCTACAATGTACGTTCTGACGCGCTGAGCTACTATTAATAGTACTCCAGCCTGTCTGCGTAGAAGTAATGTAAACGTAAAATTTTGCTTAAGGTTTGTACAAAATATGTTTCCTCATCAAGTTTCCTGGCCGTTTTCATTAATCCAATGTAGAAAATTCCACTAGAGTTTTAGTTGGGCCTGGGGGTGGTCCGATTAAAAGATAGAAGAATCATGAATGGTTGATGATAGGTGTTTTGTGTGGAAGTGTTATCCTTTAATTGAGGAATTGTATAATTTCACTGCAGAAGGAATATTTACTGAGTATACGTAAGAAGTAAGAACAAGAACTACAAATATTAGCCACCCACTCTACAGCTCAAATTTCGAATCACACAGAGCCGTACGGTAGCTTATTTCATCGAGGTTTGTAAAAATGCAACATGCTATAGGCGTTGCTATAAGGCATAAGGAGACTAAAAATAATCAAAATTGTTCTAAAACTAATCTTTTAACGTCTTTAGATCTTCTTCGTTTCACGCAACAAATTTTTTCAGTGGACATTTACGATTATCATAGGTTCTTTAGAATGGCCAATAGGACCGTTTTTTCGCTTTAGCCTAAACGTCTGTGGCTACTAGTGTGGTGCATATCGTTGACTAAAAAAATATCGGTGAATATCGGTATCGGCTTATTATTCTCGCCGATACGATACTTGTGTAACGATAATCACGATATTCGTCGGTTATGGTAGGAGTATTGGAATCAGTGTTAATGGGGACGTTTAATATAATTAAATAGTCGTATTAGTATCAAACAAACTACACAGCACGGTTTCTGAAAGAAAACCTTTATTGACGCTGACACTATAGGGTAAATACACTAGCACAACAGATCAATGACGGTGTCAGCATCGGAATCGGAAAATCCACCAACAGATTCCTCATCTGCCGAGGCAGAAAAATCTGGTGTAATAGTATCAGAATCTGAATCCAGTTCATCCACCCCTCCAACCAAAGTCTCAACATCCGAATTCGGTCCAAAGTCTGGTAAAAGTGCACTCCAGTGCTTCGTTTTTGCTTGCAAACGAATGAAAGCCTGCTGGCACTTGAACCTGATATACTGGTTCTGAAACAAAAATCAATGATAAAATATATGGATCAGACAGGCAATATCCTAAATACTATTATTGTGTTAAGTGAACCTTTGGACAAAGTAAGGAAACATGAAATGTACTATACAATACATACCAAGGCGTAATTATTGTTCTTTTTCATTCTTCTTTCTTTTTCCTTCTCGTCTAAGTCTTCAAATGCTTTTCTCCACTTTTTAAAATTAGATTTTTTAACAGGTTTAGGGCAATCACTCAGTAAATGATTGCTGGAACCGCAGTTCCAGCAAATCTTTCGTGTAACTCTCACGTCCATGATCAAATTTTGAACAAAAAAAGTGGAACTAAAACTGGTATATCGAAAATTCCGAAAACTAACATGAAAAGAAATACAAATCTTGCGCTCAAAATGTCAAGGGTAAATAGTTAAAAAGATAAATATGCATAAGGTGTATATGTAATTACAAGAACTTCCATTTTTATACAAATACACACATGAAGTGTGATATAGTGAACAAACCGAATTCGGACTTAGTTTTGTGAGAAATACCAACGAAGAAAGCAAATGTTGTCCAACACTTCGTCACGCAACTGTGGCCTACGTTTAGTACAAACAGATTCAGCAAATGAAAAGTTGCGTTCACTTTGGACGCTAGTGGGTTGGATGGATTTTAAATAATCATATGCCATTTGCAAATACATTCCACGTTTAGCCAAGTTTCCGGAATCTTCAAAGACTGTCATTTCATCAGATATAAGGGTCCACAACGACTTTCTTGCAGACGTCTGAGGCATCTAAAAATAGACGGGGCAAGTATTAATTAACTCAGTAAGTATTAATTAATTAATTAATTAAATCATTAACTATTAATTAATTAATTAAATCATTAACTGAGGACTTGCAAACTGCCATTCATGACACAAACAAAATAATGAAATAATATCCAGTCTTCTGCCGCTATACCTGCTTAGGCGTCTTGTTTAATTCCTCCTTTTTCCGATTCATCTTTTTCTTCAAAGACATCAGAGAAGAGCATTCATCGGAGTCAGATTGACTTTCTTGCACGTGCCCAATTGGAAACTCCGTTATATCATCGTCCGAATTCGGTTGTTGTTCTGGAGGAAGTAATCTCTTTAGTAACTTCAGGACGGATTGCTTAACGTCCCGCTTTTTTAACTGTAATTCGATTTTGCTGCCGGTGTAAACGGTGGTCTCCAACGGTTCATCGGTGTCCTCATCCAGTAATCCGTGGTGTAAAGTATAGAGGACGTTGAGCCACTTCGTTTTTCGTTCAGAGATTCTTGCTATTATGTGATGCAGTATGTTTTTTCCGAATTCGGTCTTATTTTTTCGAAGTTCTTCTATAAGAAGACTGTAGACTTCGTTGAATGTTAGTAAGTTAATGTCGGCGCTGCATAACATTTCTAGCGCCACTTTGACGGGGCCTAAAACATGAACTAATTGTTTCATAACGTTGTTTTCTTCGTCATTTAACGGTTTAATGTTAGCGTATTGAGTCTGAGTCAACATTTTTTTGCTTCGTAAAGAAATCAGTGTTTTTTCTACGCTTGTCTGCAAGTGCATATATCGCTCAACCATTTGAAATAGAGTTGACCATCGCGTCTTGCAGTCTAGTTGCAGGTTAAGTCTGCCTTTGATTTTTTTCCCTCTGAGTGACTCGATTAGTTCCTTATCTCTTTGTATTTCATCCTGTAAAATGCAATTTTTTTTGGGCGACTTGCGAAAAAGTCTAGCAATATTTCGAATCTTGTCAATTGTATTTTTCATATTTGACTCTTTCACCTGATGTAAATCTGAATTCGGCTCCTCTGAACAATCAGACGATTCGGAATCCGTTTCGTCGACCACAATCGCTTCGAGTTCAGTTTCATCCTCACTTATGTCTTCCTCTGATAAACATGATATCATTGCTTCTTTTCTTATAATTTGTTGAAGAAATTTATCTTTTTTCCCGGAAATTGTAGGTGAATCATACAGGCAATCCACTACCGCGAGATGCAAACCGTGGGCCATGCACTGTTGATTGATGATGCCGGAAATTTTCCCATATTTTGTCATGACATTTGCACCATCGTTAGTACTACATATAACATCATGTAGCAAATCCATCCCGAATTCGGAAAGACGTTTTTTGACTAAGTCCAGACACTCGCGAGACGTGAAGATGTCTTTGATAGGAACAAGGCCAAGATTAATATAAGTTTCTCCTGTGTGTAGGTTAATATTTAGATATCTTCGGTTGGCTTTGGAGGACCATTCATCTAATGTGATGCTGTATTTCTTGCCACTCACAAGGAAGGATTTGATTTTGTTTTTCACATCTACCTTAACTTTGCAAGCAAATTTGTTAAATTTCCTTATGATCGTTGTGTGGGCATGAGGAAGCTGACCGAATTCGGAAATAAAAAGACGCCGTAAAACTCGCGATGTAGTAATGGTACGAAATGAAAGTCCATCCACGGCTATTAGCTCAGCAATCACACTTTCTAGGTTGACAGTTCTCATGAAATATTCGGTAATGCATTCTAAGAAACAAAATATATGCCTTATTTTTTTAATCTGTTATCCATTCTAATTTAAAATGAGGTTGCCAACATAGGTCACTTTTAAAGTACTTACTTTTTTTTGCCTCTGTCTCACTTTTGCCTTGAGCACTTTTTGCAAGATCCGAATTCGGTTTTTTAAGCACAATGTTGTGTTTTTTTAAATGATT
>JAQGBT010000509.1:0-50477 GCA_034698585.1 Disparrhopalites patrizii
AGTTAAGAATAAGAGCAAAACGTTAAGAATAAGAGCAAAAAGTTAAGGATTGCGGAAAACGTTAAGAGCAAAACGTGAAGAATTGCGGAAAACCTGAAATGCGGTTAAGAATAAGAGCAAAACGTTAAGGATTGGGGAAAGCGTTGCCGAAGAGCCAAAACACTTGGAGAACATCCCTTGTAAGACCCCAGCTTCAAACGGAGAATAAGGTAGTCGATGAGGAATTGCATTTAAAAGTATATATAATTACTGCTTCTAAAAACCAACCTAAAATTTCTTCACGAGGAATGCCACGCGGCTTCTAGCACCACCTGTTGTGGAATCCCAAAATATGATGATGATACACACAAAAATAACCCTTTTATGTTGATTACCATTTCAGGTCAAGGGAATTTTTTGGTTTCGAGATAAAATTCATATATACTATGCTCATTCATAATTTTTGGCTGCTACAAAAAAATTGGCACGTATACTTGTAGTACAAAAAAAAAACCTTAAAAGAGCTTCTGAAAGAGGGAAAGAGAGGAAACTGAGTTTTGGCGGGAATTTGGGGGCAAGGATCCCGTTTGAAATTGTCCAATCACCGGCATAAGTAGATGGTGGAGCCTGTTCCTGCAGCTTTTGAACTTGCTCTTCTTCGCTCCAGCTCTCATTCTCTCTCGGTCTTCCCTCGTGTTCAGTTGATCATCTGTGTGAGTGTCCGGGTTGAGCTTCTCCCTGAAAAATCAAAAGACATAGTTTTTCATTCATCATTTCAGTTTTGTTTTTTTTTTAGTTTTTTTTATTAATTTTTAAGTTGAATTGTCACCGGTGACCCTTGAACATCATCCGGCTGGTGTTCTTGTCACACATACCAAAGAAACTGATTGTTATGGTTCCTTCTGGACGTATAATTCTCGAGCATTCCTTGGAAGATTCGTCGTTTTGGAACAATGTAAACAACCGTGTCACTCATCCAAAGACGAGAGATGACCACATCAAACAATTTATTAGCGGCCGTTGTTCTCCGTGTGGTCTTACCACTGGTCTTAACAGCATGTGAGTGTCTTTATTAGTTTTTTTTAAATATTTTTATTTTTTGGTAGTGGACTGTGTCATGGGAAATGACATTCATTTGTACTTATAGATTAGTGGCTATTATCCAGTTACTTGGATACGTCCCTCATGAATCATCTTTTTAATACATTCCTCGTGAGATGTAATGTTTTTAAATCCCATGGTGTATACTTTCCCTATCCATGTGCATACTTTTGACTTGGTTACTTTATTTTTGGGCCTTCTGATTCTCTCTCATCCATGTGTTTTATGTATACGATATTGTGTCCATGGAATGCATGTACTTTTCGATGAACTCTCAGTCTCTATCAATGTGTGTAGAGGATGGAGGAAACCGAGTCAGTGTAAACATTTACATGATTTCCACTAAAAGCTTTTTACCCACCAGTAATAAACACCAGGAGGAAAAGAGAAAAAAAAGTGTGTGAGGTGAGGGGTGAACATTTGGTGAAGAGAATCTGAGAAGCAGATTGCATCATTTAGTTTGGGGAGTGTGTTACTAGCTATTATTTTAAACCCCTGTCGCTTCCCGGAAACATATACGTAGTTAGTTTTTGCTTTCCACTAATATCGATGTGCTTAAAAAGCATCCTTTTCGACTAAATGCGCCGGCGATGCACAAAAAGAGGGAGTGAGAGATAGACATTTGAAATATGATTTCGCAGAAATTGACAGGATGTTTTCCTTCCTGCCACGGGCAATCAGAGATAATACAAAGGAGATAAAAAATCTATTTTGGGCAGGATTTCATTGCGAATCTAGTGAAAAAGCCGCATCCGGATCCGTGGTTTTAGTTTTGGTGGTTTTCCTGCGTCAATTATGGCGGGCCAACTTATGCATTTTGTCTAAGCAAATCATGCTTTTTACCTAAAAAGTTTTGCCGTTTATGCTTCCAAAATTTATGCTTTCAAGAAGTATAGTTTTTGAGATTATACGTTTTGGCAACTAATTATATTACGCCTTAAATTTCGAAATTGGATTGCATTTTCTAATCGTATTAATGGAAAAACAACCATTTGCGGATCAAATTTCGCAAATACCAAGCCGCAGTTGCGTGTTGTTTCTTTCCAATATTTCAATTTATTATACGAAAATTTAGGGATTCTTCGTCCATTTTCTTTGAAATGTACTCTTTTTGAAAAATTATGGATTGTATTCCTTATTATTCAGTTCTAAACTGTATACACTCAGTTTCTGCTATTATATACTTTTTAATCTATTGGCTTACCTTGTGCGTGAAGTTCAAAACAATGCCTATGTTTGAACTTTACGCAGGAAATACACCATAACTTGATCATTTCTTGTCAGATCTCTGGACGAGGCTTTTTGACTGAATCCGCAATAAAATTTTGCACAAGGCAAACTGCTTTTTTGTCTCATTCGTGTTATTTTTTGGCTGGGCCACAACAGGAGGGAACATCCTGGCCATTTTCAAAATTTATGCCAATTACTTTTATCTGTAAGAGTCCGCACATTTAGTCGAAAACCAGAAAGAAATCCTTAAGCATCGTTATGCAACATTCATAATAGTCAATTTCCGTATAAACACGATGTGTATGTGAGGTAAAGGGGAAATATCTTCTGCTGCTCCCAACAATGGGAGTTGAGTGGATATCGAATAATATTTTTTTTCCTCCTTCATCGAAAATTCGAGCTGGCTCCAAAGTTTTTGTAGAGACTTGGGAGGGTGAAAAGAAAGTTCACACGCATCCAGTCATAAAATTATCATGCTTTTTATAGGGTTCACATTATTTGTTGGACTACTAGTGCTCCTTCTCAGCCTTTCTCATAAGTATCAAAACGTAGATAGGGAGGCTTTTTTCCTCCTCCAGAAAAAGAATAGCGAGAGAGAAAGGGAGGAGAGAAGAGAGAAAGGGTTTTGACCCGGATTTTACGATTCCATGCTATTTGCCACCATATACATGTGTTCGGTCACCTATTCATTAGGCCTAAGAGAAGCTCTGTCGATAGATACATTTGTGAAATGATGAGTAAAATATGCGTGCCGTAATAACGGAAATCTCATGCGTTGCTGGACATGGAATAGATAGTGTAAAAGTTATAGAGGGAGAGAGAGACTGAAAGCAAAAAAAAAAAGTATACTAATTCGACTCCTATCTTTTTTGTTTGCCTGGGTACTAAAATTCCCGGATTTAAGGTTTCATGAAGAGTCAGACCATAAAAGATGAAAAGTATCAGATATGATAACTAGCACGCGTGTGGATCCCGAAAAGGTTTCATTCATTTACTTCTTTCGACGGGGTTAGTGGCATGTATGCCATTTCACGGAAGTCTACCGTGTATCTTCAGGCTTATTGCCCTATCCTCTCTTTCTGACTTTCTCCAGTGAAAATACCTCTAAACCCTTCTTTTGTATCCTTTCCCTTCTCATCCATAGGCTCAGGCCGTAGTAGTTTATAGTATACAGTGGGCTTTCAAAAGAATCATGGTTGTCGGGGGGGACATATCACCTAATCATGGTGCACTACATTGTCGTGGTCACAGATATTTCCTCCTAAGTCATCCCCAAATACTCCCCCTGTATGCACACGCCCATGCTTCTCTTTTTTTTCTTTTTTTTAACAATGTATGCAGAACTTCTGTTTTCTACATCTGCTGAATTTTTTTTTCACAATTTGAATTTTGTACTAAATTACTCATATTTTTTTAATTAAAACACTGCATAATGGGCCGGATACATGCGGGTGTTCGTTCTGACATTTTGTAAAATGGATTTCTCACAGTGCTCTGACGGAGTATAATTAACGCATGAACTTTAGTGCTGATTCGACATTAACTGCCGAAAAGGGAGGTGGTAGAAATTACTGGTATTTATAAGAGCATTGATCACACATTTTTTGTTGTGATTCATCCTTTCAATATTATTGGTCAGAGTATTGGTATGTTTGCTGTATTCGGTCTGAATTGGAGAGGATTATTGACGGCATTGCCACGATTTGTAGCTGTGTAGACAGCATAATAAGCCACTGTCGGTTCGGTTGGGGTGTGCTCGTCACGCACAAAAACATTGAGTGCGCACAAAAATAATATTTGCGTATGTAATATGTAATTATTATCTACTCTTCATCCAGGGAACGCCCGTACATTGCACATATTTCAATGAATTTTGTACGTAGGTATGCACATTGCTATTGCGTTTCATTCCGAGGATGATTGACAGTAATTTGATCCTTTTCTCTTCCTTTTCATGGAAGATTTGATCCAGTGCTACGATTTGCTATATCATACATACCATGCATACATATACTGTAATTCTATACAGTTGGTAATCCAGGAACAAATATTGATGAAAGTTCCTCCGAGAATTATTTCTGAGGCTGAGCGGAGCAATTTATGTTGATTAAGACGTTTTGGAATTACACGGAGAAGCATAGTGATTTTTGGTAACATATTTTATAAATGGTTGTGCTGGGGGGATGGATTACATACTTCGTTGCTCTTTGCAAGTACACCTGAAAAACTGAAAATCCGTATCACTGTTCGTGTTTATGACGTATTACTATTCTTTGTCCAGGTACTGTGTTCCGCCCGTGTGGGCTTTCGCTTTTGTACCTGCTACTACTACTGTATCTTCCATTGGTGCCCGTTCCCAAATTTCAGACTTTCACAGGTAAGCACATGTATTTTCATTTCATTTTTTTCAGGCTCTTGTTTTTACAATTTTGCATAATTTGCTTGCCCGCAAGGACAGCGAAATGGCAGATAGGTGGAAATAAAGTGTCAAAGGAATTAAATCCATGTAATTTGTTTCCATGTAGGTGGCCATACGGGACGGTATTTAAAGGTGGTTTTATTCATAAGCTTCTTGACAGTGGCAGCACAATTTGTATTTCAGGTTGTACTACTCTCGCTACCCCCGTACGGGGACTTTCTGATTAATTGTAAGTGAAGGATTATTTTTTGTGTAATAATTTAATGTTATTATCCAGCGTTTTTTTTTTTTTGCTGTTCGTCATTTTGACTCAAACGTTTCTGTTTTGGACTTTTTGCATTCTGGCCCAGAGGTTACTATTAGCTGCTAAAATTCAATGTGACTTTGACTAGGCCAAATTACAGAGAAAGTTCTACGTCATTTGGGTCTGGTGAAATTAAATGACCTACAATGGCTTCAAGTAATTCGATGGCTCGGACCAGATGCTGCGGCTTTAATAGGGACAATCACTTGCTACGTGTGCATTTCAAACTTTATCTCCGAACCACCACAATTAATTTCCTCATCAACGGAATCAGCTTCTTCGGGACCGAATTCCTGGAATAAAATTCTTAATTCCATTGGAGTGTACATTACGCTGGGCTTCCTTTGTATCACCTCCTCGCTACAGCCGTCAGTCCCAAGTAGTATTTACTACCTCGTCTTTCTCGGGGGTGCCACTTGGTGGGCTTTGTCCAGGAACATTCGGAACAGAGCCTTCGCTCGTATTTTTAGTGCCCTCGTAGTTTTTCTAGCCATTCATGTCCTCGCACTCTATTTGTACCAGCTGGAAATTTTACAGGAACTATTGGATCCTGCATCATTACCGGCGAGGTAAACGCTAAATCCCTAGTTTTTTCTTAAATAATATGAATGCATTCATCCATCCATGTATTATTCCAGAGAAAACAGTATACCTCCCCGGGTTTCGTCGCAAAATTTTTAAAAGATTTGTTATTTTTTCTATGACGTTTCCCTGCAGATTATTGGGTCTGGTGCAACTAATGTCCGTGAATTGTGACAATGATCCAAGAGTGGTGGAGTTCAACTCTGAATTACATTGGGTTTCTTACAGTCACCCCTTTGCCCTCCTCTTCCTCTTTCATCTTCTAGTGTACGAAGCCAAAACCCTTTTCTCTCCGGAAGTAAGTCATAATATTATTGGGGGACATTTAAATGTCAATAACTTTTTAATTTTTAGTCAATACAAGTTAAGCAGAGATTACAAGTATCTACATAGTCCTAGAAAATATATCACTTTTCCTTTTGATCAGCAAAAGAAGCCTCACTCCACTCCATTAATTCTTTCTCTCCATCATACATACATATATCCTTTTAATGGGTTGGCATAATTTGAAATAATTAGACATCATTTAGATGTTAATGTCGTTACTGGCCTTTGAAACTTGTATTCCTCATTTAGATTTTTTTACAAGGTCGTTTAACAGATTTTGGTTCATTTTATCACTACTCGCATACATAGTAGAATAATCTTTGAAAATGCATACACACGTAACATTACTTCCAGGGTTGAATGCAGTCAGAGTACTGTTTGGAGAATAGAGATATACTAAAAGCTGTTTTCATTGGATTCACGTTTGTTTGATATCTTGGCCTTTAATCCTTATTTTAATCCTTTGTGCCTCATAATAACACTTACAATGTACAAACTTCTTCTGTCCATCATTTAGTTGTTTAAAATGACTTCGTGACATTGATATTTTTCACGGGCTGGTTTTTTGGTCCACTTTTGCTAAATTAGTGGGTATTCTTCCTTTGCGCAACATGAAATACTACCATATATGGATTAATTTTGTTATTGTTATAATAGCTTAGAACATTTTGATACATTGCCATCTTGTTTTGTTTGACAAATTGGAGGCATTATTGTAAATGTAGATGTGTGTAAAGGGTGACAAGAAAAGACTATATGCCTAATTGAAATATTGGTGTTGATGATTAAAAAAACATACTAATTGCTTTTTATGGTGGTGCGTGTAGGATAAATACGGTATAATAGAGAGAGGATCGGTGCAATTTGGTAGAAATCAACCTGGAAATGAGTCGAGAAATGCTCGACTGATTCGTCGGCAAACTGTGCGTTGGCACGGGAAGTCATCCCGACGAGTAAAGATTGATTTTTTCTTTCTTTTAATTAGCTCTCTTTCACTATTTTGCACCCTATTTTACATCCACGTGCATTATATTATTATCTCACTCTCTGTTTGTTCTTGCGAATGCACTTCATTGTATTAGCGATTTGATTCCTACAGAATTTTCAGTCCTTTTTTTTCCGTTCATTCACCTGTAATTTTGCTTACAGTACCAGTAATTTGGCAGTATTCGGATTTAATTATTAGTACAATTTTCATTCCTGCGTTTCAGCGGTAAAAAATTATGTATTGTGTTAACTTATTCTCGGTAATGTATATGCGGCTGAGATTTTTTGTTGCACAAAATTTGTATTTCCTTTAGTTTGTCAAAAAATAAGCTAAAAGAAATATCAAAGTTTTGGGGGAAGCATACCAAATTTTACTGTAAATGTGCTATCACCATTGCAAGGATTTTTTACGCAGGGCTGTCAACTCTCCTGATTTTGATCTCCACTTTGAAGGTGCATCTTCTTTCTCCTGATGACAGAAAGACGATAAAACTTGACTGTTGATAAGTCAATCTTTTCACTAAAATTTAGTTTGATAGCCGGCTTTTAATTTAAACAGCCATTTAAGAGCATATTGTTGGAAGAGGTCTTAAAAATAAATAGGTCTTAAACAATATGAGCATAAGAATACCCTGTCGGATGGGATTACACCATACCACTCACACAGAATGTTACAGATAAAACGTAGAAGCCATATGTGTTCTGAGAAATATACAAACAAGTTTAGCACACTGTAGGCAGAAGATAAAAATTAGAAAACTTTAGACTTCGCAACTGAAGCCACCAGTTTCCTGATCGCTTATATGCAATAAATAATTTTTGAAACGATTTGGAAGCTATTTTGAAAAATATTACTTCCCTTACCCAAAAATATGAAGGTTAGTTATTAGCGTTGTTTACATTTTACGTCAATCTTTTGGAAAATATTGCCGAAAGCAAAACTTTTCGGAAATTTTTAGAAATACAAATAAATTTGGTATAAGCCAGGAAAGGCTACTAAAAACGTGGAAAATATCTATGTGAAAAATAGATGTATTTTCCCCCCGCAAAATAGTATTAAAGTTTGGCAACGTTTAATGGTTGTAAGCGTTTTTAGAAAAAACGTCTTTAAGATGACAGAAAAATTGTTGATTGATATTTGTCGGTTGTGTCGTCACTGAGCACAACGTGCAAACATTTTTATATATTTTTAACCCCCGCCAACAATGCAAACCTAAATGTTTTTATTGCTAGAACATCAATTTGAGACGGAATTTGATCAGATTCTTTTATAGGAAGGGAAAGATTTAAAATATATTTCTGCTTTTGTTCACGAAAGACAAATCATGTGGATATAACAATTTAGAAAGGGAAACCAATGATAAATTTTTCAATCTTGCAGTCATCAAGATGGGTTTTCCACAGATAAAATTTAATAATGAAACTTAAAAAAATGTACCGTTTCATATTTTGCTTTGGTTTGTACGGAGTAAAGGCGACAGAAATAGTAAAGTCGTGTCTATACATACATGTTTACTACAAAACCTCCGAATTTCCGAGTTGACTCTCGTCGTTATATGGATGTCTGAATTCCAAGAATAGTATTGTTGCAGGCTACGCACGATGAGTATGACTCACTCCGGCATATCACAGATCGTTTTGTAGGTCCTTTGTCATACATAGTATTTCCCCAGGAGTATCCCATTTGGAAGGTATACAATAGCAGTGTATCATCTTTTTGGGGAATTTAAATAGTCTATCCAGTGTGTTAGCCCGTATGTTCATCATACACATCGATCCAGGCTGACCTTTTCTTTTCTGTAACATTGCACAAGGCATTCTCTTCTGTCTTCCTCATTATAAGTTATAGCATCATTCAAGCCATTATTGACTTGTGATAATATGCTAAAAGAAGAAGAGCCAGAAATCATTACGAGAGGAATGACCTCTTTTGATAACTAAGTCCTTTACCCTCATACAGTAAAGAATTTCCGGCTGTTGTAGTCCCACAGGTAGTTTTTTTTTCAAGGGAAAAATTCCCATCAACAATTCGAATTTAGTTTTTTCTCCTAAAAAAAAGATGGTGGACGGAGGAGTTTTGGAATTATTATGTATTTTAATTATTTGAATTGTAAAGCCTTCTCAGGCTACTGCCTTTAACTGGAGATTAACCCAGAGATGTTCGTTCCACTCACCCCAAGTTAACACTGCGGGATACCTTCTGTCCCTAACTAGTATTTGTTAGCTTGGAGAAAGACATTTTAATGTAGATAAGAATGAAAAGTTGCATTTCTATACCAGGCTTGTCCATTCACTCGTACTATCTCGTAGCAGTATGTGTTGCGTGTATTTTTATACGTTACAATGACTAATATTATATGTGAAAACAAAATTACTAAATGCCACGCATTTGCTGCCATGTAAATCACACACTTCCCACTCTCTGTAATATCTAATAATATGTAATACGCCCAAAATGCCAGAAAAGTTTTATTTGTTCCATGTTTTTACGTTGGATTATTTGTTCTTGTTGTTGATGTCTTTCATCCTGGTAGGTTTGGAATGGCTTTCCCTCGGTTCGTGGAAAAAAGCGAGCAGCTCGAAAGTTTTCGAGCGGCAGACGAAACTCTGTAGAAAATGAAACTACGCCAGTAAAGAATTAATATAATTTTTTTTCGTTGCTTGCCCAGTTTTTTTTTCTTTTTGTGCCTCCACAAATTAAATGTGTTTTTCTCTGTCTTTTCTCTTGGGTCTTCGTATTGTCCATTGCATTTTGCGTGCTTTTTTTGTCAATTTAACTGCTTTATGGACACAGAGTTACATATTAAAATCATATGGATATATTTTTTGGCATTGGAACGTTGTTCCACATGTGTTTTTTTGGGGGAGAAGTCATAAAATGCATTTGCTCGTGGTTCCTTGGAAGTTGAGAGTGTCCGCGCCACTTTTCGCAATTTTTACATATACAATTGTAGATTTTTATTAAAGTTTTCCTTTTTCTTCTATTCCTCGCGATAATATTCTTTACTAACATGTGTTCTGAACAATAGCTTAATTTCTATTGCGCACATCTATAACAAAAAGACATGATTTCTGTTCGTGAGATTGGCATACACATATAGGTCTAATAAAAAGTTGAGCATGAAACAAAATTGATACCTCCTCCAATGATCTAAATAGTGTCTCTTTAATGTCGGGGTTTTGTTTATTGCTCCATTTTGCACGGTATTAGCTGTAATTTCTTCAGCTTGCATGTTTATTGCCAGTGTTACATCCATATTTTTTCCTTTTATTATTTCCACTTGGGATTGCACCTATTAACAAAGGCTGGAAGATATAAGATATGGGTAGTGAGTGTGTTTGCTTGTTTTTTACTTGATCGTCCGACTATGTTGGATGTGTCCAAAAATAAA
Organism: Disparrhopalites patrizii; assembly: GCA_034698585.1. Lineage (NCBI taxonomy): Eukaryota > Metazoa > Arthropoda > Collembola > Symphypleona > Sminthuridae > Disparrhopalites > Disparrhopalites patrizii. Next base: position 10,322 of record JAQGBT010000509.1, read on the forward strand.
ATTTGACATTTTATGTTATTGCAAATATGAAATTTATGTGGTTTGTTGCTATGTTTTTTGTACAAAATGTCCACTTGCATGTAGTAGCAATAAGCCTTCTGCGAACTTTTGTTTTATAATTTAGAAAACAATATTAAATATTATTTTTTTGGGGGGAATTAATGAAAATTTAGCAGCAATTTCTTACGAATTTTTGTAAAAGATTTGAGCTTTTTTAATCAGTTAAAATTGTTGTTTAAAAGCCGTTTTTTGTATTTATATTATATTCACACTTTCCAGCTCATGACATTTGCACCTCCTCGGAGTCGATACAGCTCCACTGGTCGAAGTTATTCGGGTGAGGGGCCATCTGGGACACAGGTTTCGTCCACGGATAACAATGTTTCTTCTCACAGTCGCGGACAGTCCATTACGTCAAGAGACTCTTGTGCTGGAGCTCCTCCGTTTTCTAGTCAGTCCTTTCCGGGTAAGCCATGGGTATAGATATTACGTATATATTTTCAAGGATAAACTCCGAGTGGGTTAATGCTAAACTGATCAAAAGTAATAGGATTTTTTTCTCTTGGTATCTGCAAAAAAATAAATAAAGGGCTTTCTCCGACGTTGATTTTATTTTGCGTGGGCTTATTTCTTTTTTCTTTCACAGCGGAGGTTCATGAGCTGTATGAATACGATGGATATGCCTTGCTCCTGGCCGGTCTCACCAGCCTCTTTGATATCTTTGCCAAGTCTTCCTACGTGGCCACGAACATTATCATGATGGTTGTTAAAAACCTCAAATTGACTTTATTTTTACGGTCTGAAAGATTTGCTCCTCTTCTCTGCTCTTTGATTCTTTCCTGTTGTCCGGTGGATCCAAGTATTTTTTTTATTTTGGTTTTTACTATGAGTTGGAGTTTTTAAGAGTCGAGAAAAAGGGTGCAAATTGTATGAAATGTATTACTGGTAATGTTGAAACATTTTTTGTTCTTTCGTGACTGCAGTATTATTAAGGACATTTTGCGTTTTACAACAGGCTTGGAGCATTACGTATCACAGCTGGTTAACTTTCATCCTCCTGCTCTGGGCATGTATTCTGTGGATGTTTCCTAACCAGAGAAAAGCAATGTTGGTCTCCTCTCCTGGTTTGGTCGTGTACGCAGAATTGCTTCTCCTGGCCCAGTACGTGTACAGCTTGAACTTAACGGACGATGAGCTTCCAGTGTCGGTGAATGATGTGAATTTTGCGGAGATTGGACTGGTGAAAAGTCCCAAAACGGCTACTGTAACAATTCTAGTCAAGGTTTAAATTACTTTATTATTATGAAATATAAGTACGTCCTTGGATTTTGTGTGTTTGCTTTAAAGGTCCATGTGCGGGAAACTTAAAATTTTCCCGTCCTAATATTATACTTGTGTATATGTCTCATATTGCAGAGTTTGTACACCATGATGTTTTGGATTACTCTGAGGCAATTCGTGATGGAGCGAAAAGAAAGGGAGACCACCGTGGACGATGCAGCCCAAGAATCATTCCGAATTATTACTGTCAGTACGACGACGACTGGTGATGCTCCAGTTTCAGGTTCTGCTGTCTTCAATTGCTCTAGCATTATTATCAGAGTTTGTGCTCTTCTACGCAGTTTGGAATCATTGTGAAACTTTTCTTTAAAAAATTCTATTACATTTTTTTTCGTTTCTTTTTGTCTTTTTGCGTGTATAGAAGTTCGACACAGTAGTGAAGACATTGCTTCAAGGCCGGGAATGTTTATAAAAGTTGGAAACTTTGTCAAGGAAGTTATGACAAAATTTTGGATATGGGTCGTCGCCATTATGCTCTTTGTGATTGGTCTGGGCGGCGATAAAGTCGTCCTCTACCGCATTGTCTACATGGCACTCTTCTTGGTCTTTGTTCTCACTTTCCAAGTGAGTTCCTCTCCCAAATATGGCAGTTTTCTAGAGCTGGAATGGCTTATATGGCGTCAACTGTTACCGCCAATCTTATTACACTGATAATGACCTGCTTAATGCGTTATTTTCAGCAAATTTACATAGCTACTAAGTGTATGTAGACACATACGTAAGGATTACAAATGTGATGATTTCCTCTGTTTCTGTTTACCCCTTCTTTGCAGCTCTCATATGGGGCGTGGCGAAAAATGATGTACGGCTTCTGGCTCACAGTTATTATATACTCCATGCTAATCTTAGTGCTCATTTACATTTACCAGTTCAAGAAAATCCCTGGGTATTTAACCGACTTTGGAATACCTATACAATTGTGAGTATTCCGTGTGTACTAATTTTTTCTGAATCATCCGGTAAAATATGTACTGGATGAACACTGTGTTTGGCTTTAATTTGTAGACAAAACCTTGGAAGAATATTATAGTATAAAAAGAGATTCTGGCGTTGCTGTTTTTACATGTTTGTTTATCTTCGTTTGTATTTGACAGACAAAAGGATATAGGTCTAGAGTCTTACGATACGGGGTCATTGTTTGTGAGACTGCTCACACCGACGTTCTTCGTCATTATCACTGTCGTACAACTGCATTATTTCCATAAGGACTTCCTCAAGCTTTCAGAAATGAGTAGACGGTAAGTACTCGTATGTTTGCTTTGGCAAGACTTCATCCTAAAAAAATATACGTTGCACTATAGTCAATGAAATGTGAAAAATTGTAAATATTAAATGTGTATGCATCTAGTAATGACCCTCGAAGGGAAATTAGTCCGGCCGTGTCCACGGAGGAGGAGCCACAAGCTCTTATAGACGAATTTACACTAAAAAATTTAATTAGTAACATAAACTTTTACGGCGCTCAATTGATTCGACAAGTGACTTCCGTTTACTTGATTGCCTCCGAAATTGTGTGGAGATTCCTGGAAATACATATTATGAAGATCGTTCTCTTCTCGGCTGTGATGCTAGCTGTTAATGATGTAATACTTATAAAAATTTATTTTCTTTATGATTTACTTATAATTTGTGGCCAATACTTTTTATAATTTTCTTTTGCGTCCTACATAGAAATGTGCTTTACATTTCGTCTTATTCCTGGGAGTCATAACTGCCGTGGTTCTCACCTCATATCCCCAAAGGCTAGTGGTTCATCTGTGTTCAATTTTCATATCATCGTTACTACTTGTAAAAATGATCTATCAAATTGATTTTATCCAACACTACGATTGGGAATCTAATTGTACAATTAATAATGAAAACATAACCCGCAATGATGCCGAGTGGCTGGGCTTGTACAAGATAGAGGAGGAAGTACAGGGAAGGCGTAGTTTACCCGACTTATTGAAAGGATACATTGGTAAGCAGTACTAAAAATGCAAATTAATACAGCCAAATATAGCAGATCTTACAAATTGAATTTTATTTTTTTATATAAATTGTTTATCCTTCTTTCACTATAGGAATGGTTTTGGTGCTCACAATCCAAGCAGTCATTAACATTCGTCAGAATTACCAGCGGTACATGACGAGAACAGTGGAGCCCTTGCTCGGGATTTTATTCTCAGAAATTCAACGGCAAGATGCCGACAAAGGTTTACTTCCTTGCTTGAAGTTCCTTTTTAACTACGGGTTTTATAAATTTGGCGTAGAGGTAAATCATTTGTACGATGTTTTAAAAATGTCTGTTATGTAAATCAGAAGGAAAATTTTGTATTCTAAAATGTATGTATTTATTTTAGTTGACCCTGATTACGATGGTGGCCGTAATTGGAACGCGGCTGGATTTGTTCTCCGTCTTATACGCTATTTGGTTAATCCCCATGTTTTTTGCGAAGCGGCAAAGATTAACAAGCATGTGGGTTCCCTTCATCCTGTTTGTGGCTATCCTTCTCCCTATTCAGTATTTATCCTGTGTGGGTGTCCCGCCATTTTTATGCTGGGGTCAGTGGTCAATTAATAAAATATTTTGGAGTCATCAGCATAATCATGAAATTCATAATTATTTCATTTTTTCAACAGAATACCCTTGGATTCAGTGGGCGGGAGAACTCAAGATTTGGCTTTTCTTACCCGACATCATAGAGCCACCATTAGCTTCCCGCCTAATACGTGAGTGCAGTAGAATTCTCTTGTCGGTGGTTAATCAAATATTGTTGTAATAAATTTAAATTGGGATGATTAAATTCTTTTAGCCGACTTCTTTCTCCTCCTCTTTGCCTGCCAGCAACAAATAGTTTTCCGAGTGGAGAAGCACATAGACACGGAAGATTTTAGAGGAGGCAGTAATCGAGAAATTACAGAATTGAATGTCCCTCCATTCCTCAATCCGACCCCAGATTTCCTGACGTACACCAAGTTAGTTTTCTGAATTGATGCCTCCCATTAAATTCCAGTCTCCAAAAAACATGTTTAAGCTGCTTGGTGCGAATTAATTTTTGTTCTAAAACATTCATACTTTTCATTTTGGCAGAACTTGGTTGGACGTTCTCAAAAGATGTATTCTACTAGCATTTTTCTGGATCACTTTGGCGATTATCTTTCTAACGGGAACGAATCGAGTGAACCTTTTCGCTCTCGGGTATCTTGTAGGTTCTTTCACATTTCTGTGGGAAGGAAATGAATTTTATCTCCGCTCGCGGAAGTCGATAATTAAAAGGTTTTTGACTATGAAATGACGAGAATGTGATAGAGATAGTAAAAGAGAACTCCTGAACGATGACTGCATTTTTGACAGATGGAACTACTTGTTGGCGTACAATGTCTTCGTCATTTTTTCCAAGTCCTTACTCCAACTTGTGGGATGCGTTTTCCTCAGGGCGTTACAGGTTAACTTTTGTTGGTTCGTCCAATTATTTGGCATTGCTTGTTTGAATAAATTCCGAACCACAGCCCCGGAACATTTTGAAGGTAATTACTCTCTGGAATTTGCCCCATGTTTGAATGCGTGAATTTATGCCTCAAATGATTAAACCTTTTTTCATTTTTTAGACTCTTCAACTGCCTGCAGTGTCCCTACGGATGAAGCTGGCCTGATGTGGGATGGAATCACCTTTGCTTTCCTTGTATTTCAGAGAAGAATATTTAATAGTTACTACTTTTTCCACATCCGCGCCGAAACGGAGGCGCAAGCAAAACTTGCCTCTAGGTAATTTAAGTGACAAAAAAAATTCAGTGAAATCGTAATTAAATTATACCTATACATTTATTCTTAATTGAGTGGGTTTAATAAACCGTTATTATTATTACTCGCAGAGGGGCGGAGCTCATTGAGGAGTTGATGCAAAAGCAGATCAAGCAGCAAGAGGAACAAGAGAAAGAAGTTTTAGAAAAGATTAAGATGAAGATGGATCGGATTAAGGCTACACATCAGGGCAGGCCCACTCAGCATCAAGACCATTTTGATGGTAAGTGAGATTTTGTGCTACTATTGATTTTGTGTGGAATTGAATGTATTTGTTTTACGGCGTTTCCTTGCGGAAATGGTCGCAATCACTGGACAGTGTCTACAGCTGTTCGGTTGTAAACTCACAATTCTTAACTGTCGTCTTAACCCCCAACAATTTAGAACAATTTAATATGTGGGGAAGCGGGGCTTTGCAAAAGCTGCTATAGTATTCATTAACTAATTTCCGAAAAGGAAAACACCGTACTAATGGCTCCAAATTAATCAACTTGACTAAGCGTTGACTACTAGTGTTGTTTTTTTTGCAAAATGATAACCGTGTGGGTTTTGTGGGTGGTGGCGGTGGATTGCTAATTCTGCTCTGAGTCTTGTGTATAATATGGAGGTAGGTCAAAATAAATATTCATGCAGAGTACCCGCCTCTAATTCTTGTCCTGTCGAGAAACTTTTTTCTCAACTTGGCTGCAAAGAAACTGCAAATTTGACAAAAGTATGCATCGTTTTGTTTGTATTTAAATACGATATATGTATATACTCGTGGAATGATTGTCATATTATATTTTAATAAATTCCTGTCATGACTGCTGTATAGAATGATTCCATTTGTGGTGATGCTGCTGTTAAAGCATGAATATGTATATTCTACTAAAAAATGCTGGAATTTTCGATTTTATTATTAACTACTACCAAAGAATACGATTTGACTCTGACAATGTCACTAAAGAAAGGTTCCCTTTTGGACGAGAAGAATGGGTGACTAAATCACCGAGGATTTTGCATGCCTCAAAGACTTATGTGTGTTATGTCTGTATTTACTATTTCTTCCTTTGTTCTGATTTTTTACTCCTTGGACGAGATGAAAGTGGGAAATGTGTGGATTTTAAATTTAGCTCTGGAATTAAATTTTGGTATGATGAAGGTAGTCGCATGGATCCTGCATCCTCCATTGTTTCATCACCCATATCATTGGATGATACTCCGGTGATGGAGCCAGATACTAAGGCTTCTCCATTAGCTCCCCTTGCCGTGGCCATTTCTACGGCCATAACCTCTGGAAGTGGTCCCACTCCCACCCCTTCCTCTGCTGCCATGACTATTTCCGTGGACGGATTCTTTGATCCACCATATGGTAGAAATCCCTGTGACACACTCCATCCCCCACATCTTCCTTTGTCTCCCTCAGATGACTCTTTCCCCGTATTTTCCCCACCCCCCTATGACACTGATCCTCGTGGAGGAAGACATACGATGGGCGTCGGGGTGCAGACATCACCGCCTCAACGTTTCTATCCCACTCTCCACTCACCGTCATTGTCTCACCATACATGTACAACAAATTTCTTGTCCTTCCATGTGTCTTTGCACTCACCGTCACTACCGCGCCCAATTTGGGCAGTACACATGTTACACACTGTCGCTCGCGGCACGCTCTGTAATTCCGACACGCACCTATCAGTGTCATCGATGCAAATCTGGACATTTTACACATATGTACCTCAGTACTATCCCGAGAAAATAGGCATTTCCAAATCCCTCTCCTTCTGCACCCGTTTACTACACCTGATGAACAGAAATTTTAGTTAATTTTACAGTTAAATTCACCAGTAGGAAATTCCACTTCGTTAAGCTTTACGTGTATTCACTTGGTCATTCACATCAATTTGGTTTTTTCGAAACTCAATTAGATATTAGAATTTAGCTTGAATGCCCTATTTGTTGCACGGTAGTATCTACGTACATATATATGCGAGTAATAACATATTATGTGCTAAATTAGCATGTGCTTTCGGCTTTACTTACAATATTTACTAAGCTTTTTGAAATATTAATTAGAGAGTAGAGAATACATGTGATTTTGCTTGTGTGTGGAGATTTTGAGTGTTGATTGACTTTGCTTCACTTTGACTATCGGACTTGTTTTGAAAGCATGACTTTTTAACTTTTAGGAATAATAAAAACAGCTGCTGGAATGTCAATATTTTTTTAAATTAAAGGCTGAGTTGATTTGAGAATGAGTATTGCCTCTAAATACATATAACTCACCGTGATTGATGCTCATGTAATATCTTTAACGTTTTTTTGGTGTTTTTAATGTCACGAAATCAGGAAAATCTGTTGTCTTAATGTGCAACTTGATATTTTACAGCCATCCGATCAGGGGATTATTACATGTTTGATGAGAATGAGGATGACGAGTTGGAAATGATAGACAGTATCACGGAAGAGGAGGACGATGAGGATCAAGACCGTCCTGCGGGAGTCACCTTAAGTGAGGTATGTCTTCCTTATACTTTTATTACAAACGTATCAACTTTAACTTTTCATTAAAAACTTTTGCTACATTTTCAGAAAATGTAGCTAAAATTAAAAAAAAAACGACCGGTAATATAAATATGTATAATTTTTTCGTACGCAGCTCATGAGTTCAGCTCTGAAGACGGATGTGGAATCAGCGACGGAAATGGCGAGACAGGCCAGGAGAACCAGTGAAGCTCGCGACAGAGACGTGGGAAGTCTCACGGACAGCACCACAGGCGCCACTTCAACAGCCGCTGGGAGAAGGAGAAGCAAGAAGAGGGCGTCAAAGCGAAGTGCCTTGTCTTTCAGAAGTGACCGACGTGTTAGTGCACTATTTTAGTCGTTTTGTTTAAATTGTAATAATGATTGTCCTTAAATAATGGATTGGAATCTTTGAATAATGATGGTCCCTTGTACTTCATATTTGGTACAGAGATCTACCCGTGTCAGGGGTCCTGACCCCTATGCAGATGTACACGCCCCCTTGGCCATGAGCGACGGCGAGGGAGGAAGCAGTGCTGCGGAAGCAGGTGGCGGCGGAGATGGTGAGCAGCCTTCCACGTCACAGCAAGTAACTGCTCCCCCTGGTGATGTACAGGAACCCGTGCCTCCGCCCCCTCGCACTACCTTCATGAGACGACTACTCAATTATTTAAGATTTGCTTGGGCATTCTTGGAAAGTGTCATGATTAGCGCCACAAATTATCTGAACAAGTTCTCTAGAGATTATCGCCATGTCTCCAAGTGCCTTGCGGAGGAAAAACTCCGACTGAAGGTGAATGTGTTCACGGTCTTTAAAATTAGTTAAAGGTCAAATTAATTGGAAGAAACCAAAAATATAAAGTCGGAGTAGCTGTAATGTTGAAATGAAATCTAACTTTCTGTGTGACATTTTGTAGGAACAAGAATTAAATCAAACGGGCCCAGTCCCAGCTAATCCTGTTGCAGCTTCAACAGATAAAATTGATTTTAGCCCTCGGCCACCTCCAAAAACGTTATCATCCCCTGTGTGGGACAGCAGAGAAGACGGTGTCGAGCCTCTGGGTACAGAATTACCGAAGCAATTAAGTACAGAAGAGTCAGACTTGGGTGGTTCTGGGGATGTCGGGAGTAAAGATGATTTACAAACTGTGGTGGAGAAACCGTCTCCACAGAAAGAAACGGATTTTGACAGGTATTTGTTACTTGTTGTGTGTACGGAATTGGTGAAAATGATATTTATGCGGTATAAAAAAATTAACGTAAATTATTCTTTTCACAGTAGCCTGGATAAAATTAGCATTAGTGATGTGGACGATAAAGATGGAAGCTACCCCATCGTCCTTTTAGTTACTGCCCTTTGGTACGTGGTCATTTCCCATTCGGATGTGGTATGCTACTTCGTCGTATTTCTTAATCAAATCAAATCCGCCAGTGTGCTTTCACTCCCTCTTCCACTCATGGTCCTCTTCTGGGGGTCCTTGTCCGTCCCTCGACCCACGAAGACATTTTGGGTCACCATCATAGCATACACTGAGGTAATTCTTTGGAACAATCATTTTTATTTCATGAACACGAGACACAATGAATTTCAAATGATATTTACCAAAAAATGTATTCCAGGCCCTGGTAGTCATTAAGTATTTGTTCCAATTCAATTTCTTCCCCTGGAATGAAACGAATGAAAATAAAGTCAAAAGTAGTCCCTTTTGGCCTCCAAGAATTATGGGAGTGGAACAGCAGGAGAAATATGCTGTATACGATGTCACCTTGTTGATGGTCGTGTTCTTTCATAGGTATGGAAGCCCAACGTGTACATTAAGATAATTGGCAGTGCTTAAATGGTCGTGATAAAACATTCGGTTTGATTGTGCCTCAGGTTTATGTTGAAATCTTTGGGGCTGTGGAAAAACAAAGGGACATCGGAGGATGGAACTGTGTATTACAGTGAAGAAAATCCTTTGGACAGGGAAGAAACTAAAAGAATGAGTCTAATTGAATCAGGGGATGCAGACCAGCAGGATGGTTCGGATGCGACTGCTACTGGAGATGCTGAGGGGGGTTGCGCCAGGGTTTGGGAGCAGTGGGAATTGCAAGATAGTCTTGCGTACGGTCCACAAGTGTTTAAACTATGGTATGAGTGGATGTAGACATCTATTTGACATTTTTAAACAAAAATATTATCGTTAATACGAGTCGACAAAATATATGAATGTATGTACATATGTATGTGTATTATACTTTGCAGCGCGAAGAAATACTTGTCATCCATAAAATTGTTTTTTGATCAAATACTGAACTTGGAGTACAAAGTCAAAGTGGACGTTTACTCTTACATGTTTATTTGTGACTTCTTCAACTTCCTGGTGGTCATCTTTGGATTCGCTTCATTCGGGGCAAGTTAAGACAATTCATTTTCTACATGTGTTGATGCTTGCACGACTGTAGGTTGCTGTTGGCTTTTCCTCTTTGGTATTAGCGCATGTGTTGTATTAATTGATGCTCTATACCGTAAACTCGAAAGTAGTTTAAAAAAATTAAAATGTAATTAAAAATTTAACTTGGTTCTCTCTTTTATTAGTCCCAATCCGGAGATGTGTCATCGTACTTGGAGGAAAATAAAGTCCCGGTACCTTTCCTGGTCATGGTGATTCTCCAGTTTGGTCTCATAGTGGTAGACCGTGCCTTATATCTGAGGAAATACATTTTCGGGAAGTTCCTTTTCCAAATGTTCCTTGTCACATTAGTACATGGTGCTATGTTCTTCGTATTACCTGGAGTAACAGAAAGGTACATTCAAAGATAGAATTTTATAACATGCAATTTTTTTTATTCCCGCAACAAATGACGTTGTGAGGACGTCTTGTGTGAAACTTCGCTATAACTCTCCCGTAATGGTTTTTTTGCCTTCCAGAACATTCAACGCTGCACTACCTCCTCAAATGTGGTACATGGTAAAATGCATATATTTGCTCTTCTCAGCCTATCAAATCCGATCCGGGTATCCGACGAGGATTTTGGGGAATTTCTTGTGCAAGAAATACAACTATGTGAACATGTTCCTTTTTAAAGGGTAAGGAAAAGACGTGTATCAAGTTTATTTCTTTTGGCACCCATGCCTTTGTAGAACTCCCGTACACATACACCCACAATATAGACTATACAGTACGGGGATGTCAGCATAATTTGTCGAATGTGGTGACAGCAGATTTTTTTTGCCTTCTTCAGGTTTATGGCCGTACCCTTCTTGTTTGAGCTCCGAGCTCTTATGGATTGGATTTGGACAGATACAAGCATGACTTTGTCAGATTGGCTTAAGCTGGAGGATATATTCGCCCATATATTTCAGCTGAAGGTTAAATGAATATTTATTTTGGGATGTCACCTGTCCGCAATTCAAATGGGATGATTTGTGCTGAGGTTTATAAATGTCAATGTCATACTTTTTTATTCGTCTTCAGTGTCAACGGCGTGTGGAGAAGGAATATCCTCAAGGAAGGGGAATGCCAAAGGCACGGTGGACAAAGTACTCCATCGGTGGAAGCGCTTTGTTTGTAATTATTGCCGTCATTTGGTTCCCATTAGTTTTATTTGCTCTTGGAAATACCGTAGGCATCTCCATTCCACCTCATGACGTCACCATTGAACTTACCATCGGAAGTTACCAACCTATTTTTAAGATGTCGGCTCAAAATTCGTCCTTAATGAAGTACACTAAAACTTTGCAAATAGTGAATTATGTATCCGCCGAAGTGTCACTTTCAGCAGGGAAAGTAAAAATGATTTTGTTTTCCTTAGCTTTCAAACACGCGATTTGGACCGGATGAACAGCATGTTCAAAGACAAAGATGGCCTTAACTTCCTCAATAACTACGAAACGGATGACATTATGGTCGCTCAATTGAGCGGAAGCTCCACGTCATTGTGGGGTATTTCTCCGCCCGCAAAGGAAAAACTAATAGACGAACTAAACTCCAGTAAGTTATTTTTAGGAGCTACCAGGAGCTTTAAATGACCTTTAAGGTAGCTGCGCTTGGATGGACATCTTAAGAAATGATATTGATGATTGTCATGAATTTGTTTGTAGCACTACCCGTGGCAGTCGTGATGTCCTGGGCCGTGTCAAGAGAGTCCGAGAATCCGACGGTGCATCCAATAGCGACGGGGAAATATTCTGGAGAGATTTCAGCTGTGGATGTAAACCGGCAAAAGTTAATTACAATGATAAATGGTACAGCGGACAATACGACCACAGCCACCATCACTGGAATATTCCCGAAATTCCTCCGGGTGGTAAACAATGGGAAAGCCACTGTGGTCACGAAGCTTAATAAAGGTATAGGAAGGCATTTTTATGGAACCTCCATAATTGCCCCAGTCACATTTAAACATTCATTTATATATGACTTTCATTTTTATACGTTGTGACAATGAACCGATGAAATCAAATTTTGTCTACATAGGGTTACAAGACGGGCTGAAATGGAGTTGCCCGACGGGGAATAAAACGAGTAATTGCAACTACGGCATGAGGAATTTGGTCCTGCGACTTCAAAGAAGTAATGACTCCCCGGGCAGCACCCTAGAATGGTGGGAGTTGAAAGAGGATTGTCCGGACCGAGAGTTCACAGACCTACCCTTGGGAGATCGGTGCAAACATTTAAATTTGTACACATTCAATGAGAAGGCATTCCCTCCCACGTTGAGCTGGATTTCTGGCGGCGGGTAATCTTTCTAATCTTTTAAAATAATACATTTGCTTGCATGTTTACAAATGGCCTTAGCGTACCTTCAGTGTTATATTGTAACGTTGTACTGCCATTCAAATACTGGAAAATTTTTAAATCTCAAATAGAATTAATTTTAGATTCTACCCCTTTGTTCTGAACATTGAAACCCAAAGGAAAATGTTGAGACGGAAATTCGAACAAATATAAAAAGTGCTGAATTCTGAATGGCAAATAGAATTGGTATAGCATTCACAAAGTGAATTTGTCAAGGAAGGAATGTGATTTGGAATATATTTCTTTGTTGTTCTCAGTATCATCGGATTGTACACCACTTTGGTATTAGTGGCCAGCAAATTTGTGCGAAGCTTCTTTGCCGGTATCTCATTCCTCATCATGTTTGACGACATGCCGAACGTTGATCGAATATTCCAGGTAGGTGCCCACGTAGGTCGGATGGATTTCCCGGCGTATTCGTAACCATTTTTACGTAGCATTTTGCTCGTAGTTGTAGTTCCTGCGATCGATATTTCCCTGGGCTACAACGCACAGGTTGTGCGGAAGCCTTGCTCTTTTTTCTTCTTTATATTTGAAATCAATGACGTAAAAATAACAACGGGGAAATTTAGCTCGTTCAGTTCTTTTGTAAATAGGATTTTCCTGCCCTTTTGGCTGTTGTTTTGAAACCTCCAAACAAATTCATGGCTTCGCTCACATTCCTTGTTTCTCAACTGTTATATACCATACCCGTATATTTTCACCCTCTAGCTCTGTTTGGATATCTACCTGGTTCGAGAAAGTGGAGAACTTGCCCTGGAAGAAGATCTGTTTGCAAAATTAATATTCTTGTATCGGTCGCCCGAAACCTTGATCAAATGGACCAGGTTAAAACGAGTAAGGGAGCCACCGCCTCCAGGCGAAGGGCAAGCTGGTGGAGAGAATGTCGGAGCTGGAGGAATGCGTGCTATTCAACAATAAATTATTCATACCTTTATGATTCCACACACTTATTATTACTCGTCCCTCTCTCGTGTTTTTGATATCAAACAAAACTACGTAAGTACAAGTTAATGCGGGAAATGTCTAGAAGTGCGGTAATACCAGCTATTATTACAATTTAAAAAATATGCATGGGCGTTATTACCGTCCTGGTATTCTTTAGGGTGAATCGAAAGGGATTTGAAGAAAGCTTTTTCCTTTTTCTTTTATGATTTCCAAAACAAAGTAATAATAAGATGCATCTCCTTATTTTGTATATAATATGAGAAAAGAAGTCAGTGGAACGTTAAGATGATGATAAATAGTCTTGAGATTCCTTTGAAAGTCAAGCGGCTTTTTTTGCAAAAGGAAAAAAAAAACTATACATGAAAGACTTGTTTTTATTTATAGATGTAAACCTAAATATTTATGCACGTGCATCTGTATTATTTTTTTGAGACTTTACGAAATATTTACATTTTGCGTCTTGTACTTGTTATTGTTATATCTTACCTGCCTCTGTTGTGCCGTGTATGTAAATGTCCTTTGCGTACAATATCGAGCTGTTGTTGTTATTGTACAGGATTTGTGCCGTCGAAAGTAAAATATTTCCTAAATTTATACACGTGTATGTACTGTATGGGAGCGTGGTCGTAGGTATCAATATCCCCATCATGGTTATCTGGATGTTGACTTGCTTCTATTACATAGTATTAAATGCCGGCGTCCGTCGTTTCAGCAATGCCTGCAGCTAAAGCTGAAGACGAAAGGAGAAAGAAGAGAATGTACAATTATCCCCTTTGTGTATAAAGTAGTACGAGAAGATAAAACTCACCCGATTTGCTGCTAGTATTATTCCTCCATCTTACTTGTACTATTAATGACATTGTTCATAATATTGTTTCTTAATGGTGTTCCTTCCCCTCAAGGTTAAGACAAATGTGGCGGTGTTTCTAGTCTTTTAAAGTCTTCGTAGGTTACAAATCAATATATTAGTTAATAATATATTAGTTATGTTTTTTCTCCTGGTACATAATACATATTGTAGCACTTGAATTGTGAGTGTAGAGTCAATAAAAGCCTCAATTTTGATGTCCATTAGAATCTGTTTTCCTTTCTATAATACACTTCCCATTATTTGTGTAACTCTGAATTCCTTAATCTATCCAATTGCATTTCAATTGCTCACATGAGCTTTGTCCGAAAACCTTTCATACGACCTTACATAACATATACGTAATATGTTTATGAGAACGTGTAGTATACTGCGTACGTCCACGGGCCAAAAACATCTTCATTTTTTTTAATTTGGGGCAAGGTGAAACAAAGGACAGCGCTCATGCTGAGCGTATACCTGTAGGTATGTAGGCGTGTAATATACTAGGTATACTATATGCCCCCGGTATTCGTCCTGTGACATACTTTTTTTTCATTTATCATTCAGGCATATTTCGCCTTATGCCAACATAATTCTATAATGTCCCCCTCTTTAAAAGTAAATAAACTCTGAAAAACACAATTATAGGCATTTACCGGGATCACATGAATAGGCACGGGTCTATGTAGGGACAAACAAGCAGAGATAGCAAATTGTATGGGATGAAAAAGAGTGCTGAATATTGTCAATGACCGCAATATACATATACCTACCTATGTAGGCATCCTTTTGTTCATATGGTTCGTGTTTTGAGGAAAATAAAATAAAATATATAAGCTTTAAAATAAATACGAACCACTTGACACATTTCCCCCTTTGGAATGACTGGGGGGAAAATGTACATGTCGATAGATTTCGAGGAAGTGTGGAAAAAAGTGTCATTAGCGCCGTATTTTAATGAGGGTTTTTGTTTCCCTTGTAATCCCAGATGTTTGTATTAATTCCTTCATGTATTTTTCCTTTTTTGTTTACTGGTATTCCCCTTTTTCTGGCACGTGGAGAGGAGTCATATTTGGCAGGTATAATGAGGAAATTTTTCAATCAAGAGACTTGTGTATTTTTTGTGCATGACACGGAGTCATTACAATCATCTGGGAGTAATAATTAGTTTACCTTTCATTATCCCCACAACACTGTTTGACATGTTTGTCATAATAAATAGTAATATTCCCTGGACGCGAAGCAAGTACGCGTATGTATATGCATTATGGTATATATGCATATAGGATCAAAAGCCTCCTTATATAGAGGTATGTTTAGAACATAATTTCCTCGTCAAAAAGATAACGCATTTATGAATGACGACGTGGACATGTTCCACATTTCCCTTCACTCCCGCCTTTTGTTTACATGGCAAGAGTTTTTGCATGGGATGAGTTGGAGGGAATAAAGGTGCTCATATGAAAGCTTGCCAATATAGACACCATGGAAAATTTGGCAGAGCAGTAAATAACGATTGATTTCGGTGTTATGTGATGATTGCTCATTTAATTTATTTACTCCTGAGAAAAAAAGGGGGCTTCTCCCTAATGAATGCACGAAGGATAATAATATATTTACTAATACCATGACGGAAATACATGTAGTATAAGCATGTATTTACTCGTACAAATTTAATTTATTTTCATCTTGTATATTACTTTTCACGAGGTGATTCCTATATAAGTTTTTCTCTCGGACTACGTTTCAACATGGCAATCATACATCCCACCTTTTTTTTTCCGGAGCTTGTGCAAATACTTTCTCTCGGAATTACTGCGGCGAAAAGTACCGAGAACCTATTGATAATTGAGGTGATGAGGCGCAAAGGGGTGTACAGACAAATGCCTGGGAACAAAGAACTTATGCCATACAAGCGTGAAAGACTGGTAAATAAAGGGAATTGAAGGGCTTTGAATAATAAAAAAAAATTAATGCGTAAATATCAGGCGCCATAATTTCTGTGGTGACGCAACAGAAATTGTACACTCCGACATATTAATACCTGAAGAACCTTTTCGAGAAAATGTAGAAAAGCGGGGGGATACCCATTTATATGTACAATTTTATTTTCATGGGTTCGTAACGAAGCACTTTTTATCCATGGAAAAACAAAATAATTTTTCCCCCTAAAAAGTAACTTGTTCCACACTTTCTACCTTGTTTCTATTATACACAAAATGCAATTCAATCCGCTCCCACCATTACAAAGGCAGAGGCATGCATTAATAATGAGCTTACACAGCAGTCCAGCCCCCGTAAACGAAATTAAACAAGTAAACGAACGGCTATGTAAAAGGTAGGGCTAAATGGCGAAATATTACAGAACCAAACCGTCCTGGCGGAAAAAAAACTTTGACATTTGCAAACTACAAACAAAAAGTTAACGATCAGAATAAGGCGTACGTTCCAGTCAGTCCTACACTCAATGGATAGGGTCAGTTACAATAAAAAGGGATATACAATATGAACCAGGAAAATAAAATAAAATCCTCCAAAGGCATAAAAAAACTAATACCGCATTACAGTATCATACCAACACCTGCTGAGTTTTCTTTTTTTATATCCTTTTCTAATATTTCCGTTATATGGGAAACATTATGCATTCCTATACACTTTTTTTTCTGAAGCTACGGTGGGCGTGTAAAAATCCCGACTTCAATGTGATGGATTGACTTGGCATTTGTTTTCCACAGGAAAAAACCATGTGTGCGGGACTGCCTATCCTAGCTAAATTCTGCAATGTGTTGCATTCAGCCGTCCTTTTTCATTAGGAGGATGAGGGATATGCTAACACATGAGTCACGTCATTTATTGTTGCCGGAGAGACAGAGAAAGACAGAGAGCTCAATGTAAATAATGAAACAAAAGGACAAGAGGCAAGGATTGAGGATGGAATAGATAAAAAACCCGCGAGAGATGGGGAAAGTTTAAGAAAGGGAAAGCGAGAGTGAAACACGAGAGGAGAGAGGGAAACAGAGAGAGACATAGAGAGAGAGCGAGGGCGAGAGAGAATAAGCCAAAAAGGTTCGAAATGCAGTGAATGAGATGAAAAGGGGTAATTCGAGAGAATAGGAGACAGAGAGAGAAAGAGAGAAAGGAGAAAAAAGAAAGAGAGAGAAATAGAGAGAAATAGAGAGAAAGAGGGAGAAAGAGGGAGAAAAAGGGAGAAAGAATGAGTAAGAGAGGGAAAGAGAGGAAAGAGAAAAAAGAAAGAGAGAAAGAGAGAGAAATAGAGAGAAAGAGGGAGAAAGAAAGAGAAAGGAGAAAAAAGAAAGAGAGAAAGAGGGAGAAATAGAGAAAAAGAGAGAGAAAGAGGGACAAAGAGAGAGAAAGGGAGAAATAGAGAGAAAGAGGGAGAAAGAGAGAGAAAGAGAGAGAAAGAGAGAGAAAGAGAGAGAAAGAGGGAGAAAGAGGGAGAAAGAGGGAGCAAGAGAGAGAAAGAGGGAGAAAGAGGGAGAAAGAGGGAGAAAGAGGGAGAAAGAGGGAGAAAGAGAGAGAAACAGGGAGAAACAGGGAGAAACAGGGAGAAACAGGGAGAAACAGGGAGAAACAAGGAGAAAGAGATGGGAAAGGTTCGAAACAAAAGGACTGGGATGAAGCAAAAATAAAAAGAGAACATAAAAATAAAGAGAAAATACCGAAAGACAGAGAGACAAAGTAAGGAAAATTGTTGGAAATGCAGACAATGCGGGAAGAATAAAATTACAAAAAAAAAAGGATTGAGGTTCGTCGTAATGTCGATACATGCCGTTATCCTTTTTGATCAATCATGAATGTACCCGTTGTTATTCCATACCCATTCCAGGCATTTATAACAATAGAAAAAAATGGAAAGGGAACACACCATAATTGTGATTATCCGGCCGCAGAATCACCCCTTTTTTTTAGAACTCCAGTTTACATGGTATACGCATCATATGCATTCCTACATTACAGAAAAGGATTAGCTAGCTAAATGCAAGTTTTTACCCTTTGGATGAGGGAACAATGATGAGCATGATAACAGGGCGTAATGGTCACTCAGGAGCAGTTACGGAGGAGGAAAGGGCCATTACCGCATGAAGCACAGCCATACAAGGTGTACACATAAGTCTTCCACACATTTGAGGACGCTCTAGCATGGCAATAGGAGTGAAATTATGGAGCAATGGAATAAAGTGAGAAGCACGTGTAAATCCAATTTCATTGGGCGGTCCACCCCCTCCCTCCCCCAAAATGTGAAGAGAAAAAGCAGAGAGGAATAAAATTATCCCATTTTTTTAGTATGACTCCCTTTGTAAAAAAAAAAGTAATAATAAAGAAAAGAGGACCAAAGAGAAAAGGTCAAGTTGGATGAATTTGAATGGAGTAGAAAATATACTCCATTTTTATCTGGAAAGATCACACTTATGCATATAAAAAGGGCTCCCCAAAGAGCATCAGAAGGACGATGGGAATAGCATGAAATATTTCCCATTTGTCCTAATATTTGCAACCTCATTCAAGCTCCTACCTGACTAAATTTGGAGACGGATGAAAATTACGTCAGTATTACTGTAGTTGGATTTGGCCATCAACTGACGTGAATGGAAACATGTTGAAGGCACAAATTCTCATGTCACACACCAGCCCAGCCTATTTCTTATATTCTCTTACATGGTAATAAATCCAGTGGTCGTTGTGGTGATGTACGACAGAAGAGGGGATTATGGGGCAAATCTGATAAGGGGTAACAATAGGGGTAGAAAGGATTTTTTTTTCTGGGTACGAAAACACGGGTAAAGAAAAAGAGGAAGTATTTTTTTGGGGAGGATAGAAGAGAAGGGAATTAGTATCAGTCACCGAAAGAGTTAATAAGGAATAAAAGTGTGACGTTTTTCCCTGACATTTTCCCAGTGCAAAAATCCGTTTTTTTTTCCGGGGGATCTTCCTCGTACCCTGGATATTCCCTGGGTGGAACAAGCCCATCAAGGAAACATAGTGGAGCTCATATGACAAAGGGGATTCTCTCTCAAAAGAATGATAATAGTAAGAAGAAAAGAATACCTTCAAAAGGCCAACATTGACTGAAAGGGATAGTACATAGTCTAGGAGAAATGCATGCCTCATTAAGTCTTTTCAATCTAAGCTTAAAATACTCCCCCCTTTTTTTTTTTGCAACTCCCTTTCAATCTTATTCTCTTTCTTTTGCAACACTCGGGTATCTTCCGTTCCTTTTTTTTTTTTACTTACGATTACTACCCCAGACGACAATGACGTCTATATGGTTTGAAGAGAAAGAAAGAGAGAGAGAAAGAATGGAGGCAAATTCTGGGCTTTGCAGTTGACCGCAAAGAAGTTCATCCGACTTTTCGGCTCCAGATATACTTGCGGGCATACATATTATGTACATACATAAATTCCTACATAAGTTATTACTGCAGCGATACCGGCTGGAGAAAGAAATCATCTTTCGTAACTCTTTACTGTCTTTTGCGTGTATAAATATTAAGTATGTGTGTGATTTACAAAGTATAGCGAATATTCAACATTCCGTTTAGGTTTAGGATGGACACACTAAAAATTAACACGCGTTTTCATCCATAACTTTCAAAAACTAATGCAAACGGCAGTATACAGAGTCAAAGGGAATTCTGGAAAGGCAACTAATTGCCTCTTCAACGAGGTTAGAATTGCTCCCCACATGTTTATTGAATATATGGCGTTGTAAATAAAATACAATTTTAACATGTTATACAATCGGGGACTTAATTTTTATGTTCAATGCAAAAAAGGCTAAAAACACTTCTTCTAACCTAAATTTAACCCCCTCCTATGTTAACTTACGGGAGAATAACCCTTGTAAGGCGGATGAATCAATTATTCATTATCAACTATTATCGTCATTACAATGGCATCATTTGCTTAAGATAGTAGTAAGTAACAGTACTTAGTAGTAAGCTTTTATTGATATAGGCGTACGCCTCCGTTTTTACATAGATCTTCCAAATTGGATTTATATTATAACATTATTATATACGGACTTTTTCTACTCCTGAAACAATAAAAGTAAATCAATAACAGAATTAATTAAGTGTTTTCGTTCATTTAGGATCAAATCCATATTTTATAAAATTCAGAATTGTATCGCTGATGAGCATAGTTTAAAGGGCATCAGCAACAGCCAGATGTAGCGCATCAGATGCGTTTTAGCCTAGCCAATCTGTATGCTTTCAATTGTTTTTATGCCCCAACAATGATTCAATGTTTCACTGATTCAATGTTTTTATGCCCCACGGTCTGACCTCACTGTGGTTATCGAATGATTTCCAAATCTAATGAATTTCAATTCATTCAAAGATTCCCTTTTCTTTGACTTCTCTCCTTTTTTCCTTCCTATTTTTCTGTCTCACTCTATATTTCTCTCCCTATTTTTCTGTGTCTCACTCTATATTTCTTTCTCCTTTTCTCGTTTTTCTCACTGTATATTTCTTTCTCTCCTTCTTTCCCTCTCTCTATATATTTCTCTCCTTTTTTCTCTCTTTCTCTCCTTATTTTTTTTCTCTCTATTTCTTTCTTTCTTTCCTTATTTTTTTCTCTCTCTCTCTATTTCTTTCTCTCATTTTCTCTCTCTCTATTTCTCTCTCTCATTTTCTCTCTCTCTCTCTCTATTTCTTTCTCGCATTTTCTCTCTCTCTATTTCTCTCTCTCATTTTCTCTCTCTCTCTCTCTATTTCTTTCTCTCATTTTCTCTCTCTCTATTTCTCTCTCTCATTTTCTCTCTCTCTCTATTTCTTTCTTTCATCTTCTCTCTCTCTATTTATTTCTTGCTTTCTTTTTCCCTCTCTCTCTGTTTATTTCTTGCTCTCTTTTTCGCTCTCTCTATATATTTTCTCCACTTTTTTTTCTCTTTCTTCTCTCACCTTCTTTTCTCTCTCTTTCTCTCCCCGTCTCTCCTTTTGTCTCTCTCTCATTCTCTCTGTCTCTCATTTTGTCTCTCTCTCTCTTTCTTTCTCTCCCTGTCTGTATTGATATCGATGCTTCTCTTCCGTTCAAAATATCAGCTGCCCTCAGTTTAGTCGTCTCTGTCCTCTTTGTCGTCGTGCATGAGCACAGTACAAAAGTAGAGGATATGAGTCCTCACAAATGTGAGTAATGTAATCATGCGAGCATGGAAGACTTTTTGATATCAATGACATGGAACCGTAGCAGTATCAAGAGGTATGCGCACTCTCTCTCTCTCTCTCTCACTCACTGCTCTAAATAATTAATCATGTACCATATCATGCTACATATTGTATAATCCCTCTACAGCCTCATCACGTATTAATGCCACGGCAACATGTAACGGTCGTTGTTCATGGACAATATTTATTATGAACGTATGCATATGTATGTGTACACAGCCAAGGTACAGCTTTTGACTCTCCCACGTCCATTTATACGGTGGTTAATACTAGTCGTCAAAAGCAAAAGAATTTGGTGGGAAAAGTTCTCACTCCCTACGACAAATGCTGGCCCTTTCCCCGTAGGATGGGTTCATTATATATGCCTGGTATCTTATATGTATAAGGGCATACCTAGAAATTCCCCACAATTTGTACAAGTTGATCCTTCTCCCACGACGACAGTTTCCACTGAAATGGTATGCCCCACTGAAAATTCCTTTCTGGATTGAAAAAATCTGGATTTCATTGTAGCAGAACACCATTTCCGTTATACCTTGCTCTCAAGTTGGTTATAATTATAGATAAAAACTATATTATACTCCAATATGAAATAAAGGTCAATTTCTTCCTCTCTCCCCTCAAGGATTTTTTTTTTGGTTTCGGGGGAAATCTGTGGAGGAAGTTGGCAAAAAGAAAAGAACATCACAAAAGTTGTTGGTTAAAGTTCAAGGAGAATCTAGACTCTAGAAGCTATAGGCACATCCTTTTACCGGTGATTCTACATTAATTCTTCTTTGGAAAAGGCTTTAAAGGTAGCTCGTATGAACGTAATATCTATATATGTACATCAGCCATTTTTACACATTTCTCCCCTTTCTCCTCTAGCAATCTAAATGTTATGGGAAATCCTATTACTTCCCACCCTCCACGTCTTTCCCTACAGCAAGGTATAGCACTGACCTTGCTAAAAGAAAATTAATTGGCTACGCAGCTGTGTGCAGCAGCATACAATTAATGTATTTTGGAGATATGCACTTTTAAATAGGTGGAGATGATATTATGAAAAGAAGAGAAATAAAAAAAAACTTTTTTCTTTATCTCCATCTCTCCTGGGACATTTCCCCTTCCAAACAAATAAGAAAAACTTTCTCGCTCTCTCAAATTGTCTGGTTCAATTTTTTTCTCATCTGGGCGTTTAGAAAGTCGAAGGAGAAAGAGAAGAGAGAGAGAGAGAGAGGGAGAGGGAGAAAACCTAATCTTTTATTTAACATCTGAGGAAGATTAGATGAAAGGGGGCGGAATAAGACCATAGCATTGAAGTGCCTCCAAACTCTCCAAATAGAGCGCTGGACACTAATTTACATAAGTGACGAAGACACCCGTGAGTGCTTTGAGCAGAAAAGATTTTTTTCTACAGTCTTTCCCTCCACCTTTCCATCTTATTACCTTTTTATGGGAGTCTCTTTTCCCTTCAACCGGCAACGTCAACAAACAAAACCAAAGGGGAGGATTAACAGATTGACCGTGAGAGAATAAAATGGACTTTTATGCTTCCCCTTGCAGATAATATGCATACACATTTTTTCCAAATATTCTTTGTTGTTACCCAAACTTTTATTCCCTCTTTTTTCCTACAATAAATATCCCCACCAGCCTTTCATCTTTCTCAGGATACTGGAGAGAAAAAAAGAAGAAAGGAAGGAAGAGTGAGAAGATGGAAGAAGTGAGTCAGAAGTGTTTTTTTTGTAATGCATCTGCTTCCAAGCCATCAGGTTTTTATAAGAAAGTTTGTCACTCAATAAGATTATACTAATACACGGGGATGAGACAGAGACGGAACGAGTGGGTGAAGGAGGGCGAGAGGGGGAGGAATCAAGATTTATGGAGAAAACAGAGAGAATCGAATAGAAAGGGGGAAGCGAGAAAGAAACTAGAACAAAAAGATTAAAGAGAAGACTAAAACAAGGAGAAGCAAAGGAAAAGGGAGAAAAATTCAAAAAGGGAAGAAGAAACAAGCAGAAACAAGTGAAAGGAGAAGAAGAAAGAGTGAGTGGAAAAAGAGAGATAAAGGAGGAGGAGAAAGAGAAAATGGAGGAAGAGAGAGAGAAAAGAGAAGAAGAAAGAGCAAGAGAGAAAAAAGAAGAAGAAAGAGCAAGAGAGAAAAAAGAAGAAGAAAGAGAATAAAGAAATAGAGAGACAAAAAAAATAGATTCAGAACAAGAGTATAAAGTAAGAGAGAGAAAACATAGATTTAGAACAATAGAATAAAGAAATAGAGAGAAACTATAGATACACATAAAATAGATAGAGAAAATAGATGTAAAAAGAAAAAATATAGAAATACATAAAATAGATACAGAAAATAGATGTACAAAGGGAAAATATGGAAATAGAAAGAGAAAATAGATGCACAAAGGGAAAATATAGAAATAGAGAGAGAAAATAGATGTAGAAAGAGAGAATGGAGAAAAAGAGAGGAATAGACAGAAGAAGAAAATCAACAAGATGGAGAAAGGAGTAAAACAAATTAGAGAAAGAAACAGAGAGAGAGAAAGGAGAATAAAAATAAGAAAACCGAGAAGCAACGAAAGAAGTAAGGAGAAGAAAAACTAAAGAAAAAAGTAACAGCGAAAGAGGAATGAGAAAAAAAAAGAGAAAACAGAGGATAAAGGAGAATAAAAATAAAAGAAAGAAGTAGGAGCGAGGGAGAAAGGAGACAAAATGTGGGAACAGAGAAGCATGAACAGAGAAAGTATAAGAAAAAAGAGAAGAATGAAGTGACGGTGCGGAGCACAGGATGAATGCAGAGAAAGACCTGCCAGAAAGAATAAGAATCTATTTGAGAAAGAATTTGGGCCCAACAAAAAGTCTTGCGACGCTGACAACACCTGGGAAATCCAGCTGGTTTCTTTTACACCGTGATTTCCGTCCGCCTCCCCGCCAGCCCACAGCCTCCCCCCTTTCCATCTCATCTCGTCTCATCTATCTCTTTTTTCATCACCCCATATTCTCTCCATAGATATTTTTCTCCACTCTTTTTTTTTTTTACCATCCTCCATTTTCTCCTTATAATTCCTCCCCGAAAGAAAAAAAAGCTGGCGTGAACCAAGGTTATAGCATTGTCTTACAAAAACAATGATCCTCTTACATCCTTATAATTTGTAGACCTTCGCCCCAGAAATAAAATAAAAAAAAAGTAGATGCGGGAAGATTCCTCGAATAACAAGCTGAGGGCTTGTGTGGGCGTCTCTCTTCAGTATACCATTAGTATGTAGGTATCCATTTCATACTCTCTCTCTCTCTTCATCTCTTTCTCCGACAAATATAGATAGTTTTGTCCTCGTAACCACTGGCACTAGATGGTCTTAACAAAAAGATATGATGATCCTGTTACCAAAGAAAACCTACTAAAAGGATCCGTGTGTGGGATGTTAGCTTCCACAAGGCGGTCTGCCGGCACACAAGAGAGAGAGGGAGAAGACAGGAGAAGAGGAGAGAAATGATAATAAATATACCGTGGTAAAAATCTCTCCAACTAATGTTTTCCTTTCAATAAATTTCCTCTCCTCAACACTCAACCTTTTCGGACAGTGCGGATCAAATCTATATACAGGCCGTTTGAAACGAAAAAAAATAAATTGACACATTTCAGACACGGTCACTTGACCGTGACATTGCCACTTTTGACAAGGCGCAAAAATTTTTAACGTCAAATGAAAAAAAAAACATTGTAGATTGTAGATTGTAATTTTTATTTTTATACCCCATTACTCCCCTCCTCCCATTGTGTTCAGGGTAGATTTTGAAGCAGAGAATGTAATTAATAGCTATAATAAATCAAAAATAGAAAATTTTAGAAAGGGAATTTGAGTCTCAGTACATTACCACATATTATTGTGCTTTTTTATAAAAGATTTTAAAATATCTCACGACTCATATTTTATTCTCTTCATGGACGTCCCACTATAAAATAGAAGAAGGCAGGGAAGCACGACATTGCACAAATACCGTGCTATGCACACGTCTATAGCTAATCCCTCCAAAAAATAGGAATGGGGCTAATAACAATTTGGGATGAAATACCAAGTTCATCTCAATACCAGCTTTCATAATTATTATGACGGAGGCCAAAAGAATTGAGGGTGGCGATAATTTTTTTTTTTTTTGTTCATCTAAAAGAATAGAAAAGAGTGGGAAAAATAGAACCGTTGAATATAATTTGTGTATAAAAAAAATGCAAACCATTTGACAGTAGTTAATCAAAATGTCTCATAATAAATTCGAGGGTCATTTCCTTTTAACGGTATTATTATGATGCTATATACCTCCCCTTCATTTTGACCTACTTTGTCCCCCTAATAATTATATCTAGAACTATAGTGGTGATTTTGTGATTTCCCATTCTTTGTACTGTATACTTATTTTAGTGGAACCAAATGAAAATAGAGGAGAAAAATACCAATCAAGTGAGACGAAGGAAAAAAAATAATACCTTGTTTTTATCATGCTCTAAAGGCTCAATTAGATGACTTGGGATGGAGGATGAATGATGATGGAGTCAAAGAGAAAAATGAAATGTTGCTCAAGAAAAAAAACAATAGTAGCGGTAAAATGAAGAAGGAATACAATTGAAGGAATTGTTTTAAGTATAGGCAAAAAAAAAAAACGTGGTGAATTGTGGGATATTATTAAGAAATTATTTGAAAAAAAAAGAAGAAGAAAACATATGCAACTCAAGCCCTGTACTATCAGCTCCTACCAAAACCTTTTGCGTGAGTCATCCCTGGGCAATCATCAAGAAAGGGAGAAAATAGTCATAATGACAACGACACAAGTCATGCCTGAAGGGAGTGCAAAATACTTTGAGGATAAAGGAGTTGACGAGGGAGGAGGAGGAGGAGGATAGAAAGAGGAAATACATAAAAAATGTGACCCCAGACAGGAATTCTCTGACATTGTCTTGGTCTCGTTCACAAACGTCACAAAGATTACAGATGGCATAAGGCTTTTCACCCGTGCTGATGAGCACAGTCATTTCCAACATTCCAACGGACGACTCTTTTTTTTTTGCACGTAAACAAAATTTTATAGCTTTCGAATGTTACGTACTATATTATGATGCAAAAAAAGAAGCTGAATTTGCAAGAAACTCTCATGGGATCATCAGTCCACTATCGCTCCATTTTTTCTCTATTTATCTTCCTCTCTTATTCATAGGAGTTGCTCCAGGTGGCAAAGGTTAAGAGGCGGTCCAAGAAAGGGGAAAATTATAGGCTTTCGTGTGGAACACGTGTGGCAGACATTTTCCGCGGACATTCGACTTTTAAAGGCAGAATAACAGAGAGAGCGAGACAAATGGACGCTCAGACACAGAGAGCGAGGGAAGGAAAGAGCAAGAGAGAGAGAGAAGACAGAGAGGGAGAGGAAAGAGCGAGAGGGTGCACAGGGAGTGAGAGGAAGAGGGCAAGGCGAGAGAGACGAATAGGAAAGAGAGAGGGAAGGGAGAGAAAGAACAAAGGAAGAGAGAGGAAAAGGAAGAAAGATGAAAAAGGAAGAAAGATGAAAAAGGAAGAGAGAGAAAAAAAGGGACGGAGAGAAAAATGGATGAGAGAGAAAAAAGGGAGAGAGAGAAAAATGGAAGAGAGAGATAAAAAGGGAGAGAGAGAAAACAGAAGAGACAGAAAATGGAAGAGAGAAAAAAAGAAGAGGCAGAGAAGAGAGAGATAGAAAAAAGGGCGGGAGAGAGAAAAGGGTGGGAGAGAATAAAAGAAGGGACGGAGAGAGAAAAGGAAGGGAGAGATGACAAGGAAAAGAGAGAAAAAGGGAGAGAGGAAAGAAAAGGAGAGAGAGAATTGATGAGTACAAGAGAGGTACCTCCAAAGAAATATTAACGGGAGTAATAATGATAATAATTACACACCTAATTTGACACATCCTGACACATCCAACCCCCGCCAATCCTCAATAACTATTTATTTACTTTGCAGACATGCATACCCGCATACATTATAATACGTAATAAAATGTAGTGTTGCCCAGAAAATCCATATCTCTCCATTTATTACACCATTTTTTTGTCTAACAATAAATCCTGGGGATCCCACCCCAAGGAAATAGGCTTGAGGGCGAGAGAGAGAAAGAGGGAGAGAGAGAGAGAGGAGACAGAGAGGGCCACAGAGAGAGATAAAAGACAGAGGATGACACGGAGAAGGATAGACGTCTATGTATGCGTGTGGGTAGATTTTAAACAGAGAATGTTCCGTTGTAGCATTGGAATATAAAATTGTCCATAAATCCCCCTTGTACACCTATATGCTGCTGACGTTTTGATCTTTTTTCTTCTACCCCTTTTTATTCGCGAATGGCCATGTGCACCACATGCAGGTGGATGGATATATGCAAGGCTAAAACGCATGTAAATCTCCTTCGTCCACCATTATTGGGGAGGGATGGTGAACGGTTCAAGTTTTTTGGGGATCTTTTCTACGATCATAATTTATTTTGTCAGAAGCCTATGGAGAAGAGGGAGTTAGCTATTTTCTAGAATGAGGAAAGGACAAACATGGTTTGCGAGGTGTTCCTTATGAGCCATAAAAGTTAGTAATTACTCGGACAATAAAGTTTTGGAGATAATTAATAGGAAATTAAGACAATATCAAAGGGTTTTACGATACACATGTACCACCACGTTGATGACGGGATGAAAATGGGAGAAATTACGGGGAGGGTAAAAATGATAAGGAAATACATCCTTTACGTATACACATTACTACCTCCTAATGACTTGTGTACATTTTACAGTTCAAACTCGCAAATTCACGGACTATTGCTCCCCGTCATGTACATTATCTATGGGAATACATATCCATGGCTACAAGATGTGATTCTCATCTTGTGGGTTTTTTTCATCTCTCTCTCTCTCTCTCTCACTCTCTCTCTCTCTCTCTCTTCGTAACAGTCTCTTATGCCTACGGTATATTTACGAGGGAGGTGCACACACATGTGTTTGTGTTGTTAGTCCAAGTAAATCATACGATTAAAGAGGGAGTTGAGTATAAAGCCCTCCACGGTGTTGTAGGTTTTACACAAATTATTATATATATACACACATATTTGTATATAAAAACTTTGTAGTCATAAGTACTTCTATTCACCGTAGTCCAATACTAATAGCTCTGTAGTTCACCACGAGAGTTAACTTGAGTACAAGTGGGAGTTACTGTAGTAAAAGGTAGGAAAAAGGATGTTCTCATGTATTTTCCCCCAAAAGTGTATTTTTTCTGTATGTGTGTATATATAACCTACAGGGGGAAAAAATAACGTCAATTTTCCTGTCTCGCGCTCTGCTTTTAAAAAATATAAAGATGAAGAAAAAATACTTCCACCAATCACCGCAATCTTTATGCCATTCAACTTTTATGAGTTAACTTTTTTGGCAATAATTATTATTTACACCCTGCATGTAGTAACGCTTTTCGCCTCGCCAAAGAGTATTAAATTCCTGATACATATTTTTTTTTCTTCACTTCCAATTTGTACTTGGGGTATTTTTGTGTTCTCCTCTTATTTATGTCGCTAGTTTGCTGTTTTGCAAAAAAAATAAATTAATAGGTGGATATTGCCACAAAAGAAATGTTGCATTTACACCTTGCACCAATACTTTTGAATTTGTATAGACACAGTGATGGCATTACCTTGAAGAGATTTATTGAGCCGGTGCTGCTAAAGAGAGGGAGAGATGGAGCGGGAGGAAGAGAGACAGGTGTAGAGACAAGGTGGGACTTCGATATATGAATGATCATCATTATCACCAAGATGTGAAGGTAGGAAGTGGGTAGATAGATTATACAACCGGACAAAAATACTAAATATACAGAAATTGTGTAATGACAAATGTAGGCACAATTTAAAAAAAACGGAAGGCGCATAGATATGAGAAGAAACATGGATAATCACGTGAAGAAGCAGAAGGACAGAGACGTAATGGGCAAATAGAGAGAGAGAGAAAAACATGAGATAGGAAAAAAACTGGTCTTCTCTCTATTTCTCTCTCTTTCTCTCTTCTTCTCCTTCTCTCTCTCTCTTTCTTTCTCCTTCTCTCTCCTGCTCTCTCTTTCTCGCTTCCTTCTCTCTCTATTTCTGTCTCCTTCTCTCTCTCTGTCTTTCTTTCTCCTCTCCCTTTCTATCTCCTTCTCTCTCCTTCTCTGTCTCTTTCTCTCTCCTCTCTTTCAATTTGGAACGCCCTCTCTCTTTGTACATTTCTCTCCAACTGTATTTTATTCCCACTTACTACAACGCCTCCTCTGTCGATTGCTCTGTATCTGCATCCGACATTTTCATATCTAGATGAACATAGGAAAAAAAGAGAGAACAGGAAATTTAGGGAAAGAGATGAAAACATGATGAATAGAATAAGATAAATGGGGATAAATACACACAGAGAGTGAACAGGCAATCAGTGAAGAAGAAACAGAGATGAAAAGTGGTAAGCACGTGGAAAAAGACAGAGAGAGAGAGAGAGAGAGAGAGGAGACAAGCAGAAAGAAAGAGAAAGAGAGAGACAGACAGAAGGATAGAGAGAGAAAGAGAGAGAGAGAGGGAGGAAGAGAGAGAAGGATATGAAGTAAGAGAGAAAAATCCAGGAAGAGATGCAGTGAGAGAGAAAGAAAACGTGAAAATGCGAAGGCAGAGAGACAGAGACACGTAAAGAGGAAAGGAGAGAGAGAAAGACAAATAGAGCAAGATAGGAAAAATGAGTAACATGTGGAAGAGGAATGTGGAAAAATTGGCAGAAAATACGAAAAGGTACCAAGAAAAAAAAGTTAACTATAAAGAACAACACAAAAATGAAAGAGACCTGAAAGAGTGTGCTCCGCTTTGCAGTAGTTTAAAGGGATAATAATATCTGTATTGCACAAAGTGATTCATGAAATGAGCGGAAACTTTAAGTGGAAATCTCTCCAATAGATGATTATAAAGGAGAAAACCACGTTAGGTGCAACGACAATCATAATCAGTGATAATGTGCATGCACGTCCTTTTCATTCCCATCCGTTCTGATAAACCATCAGAGAAAGGAACTACTATATCCCTTTTTTTTTTGCACTTTACAACTCATGGAAAATTATTGAAAGAGAACATATGGAGGTGCATGTATATCACAGAAATATTATTATCATGCAGTTGGAGTAATTGTAACAAAAAAAAGTATTGTTGTGGCATGAGTATTATTTAAATTTAAAAAAAAAACATCAAATATATTTTCAATGCTTTCCACATTTCTTAGTAAGAATACCTCAAATAACACATGCCATGTAGTTTACTCATGGGACTATGTATAAACAATGGTTGCATATCGTATAATCTGCAACAACAGAAAAAAAAAAGTGGAGTGAGTCGTGCAAAAATTCTCTCTCCCCCTCCTCTTTCCAGTTATTATGACAGAGAGAGAGAACAACAACACGACAAAGGAAGAGCAATGTTCCACGGTCAAGTTGCACTTGCTTATACTCTTTACTATGAACTCCCAGGCATTACTATTACTATTGTCTCGAGATACAAAATAAATTACTTTCTTTTGTACACATACGGACTACTCCCATAGTTGCTACTGTACTATCCCAGGAAGTATATGTAGGTACTGTATATTTGTATTAATTCACATGTTTTATTAATAAAATATGATTTTTAGACTACGGCATTGCGTATACGTACATACTTGTGAGAGAATCCTTTTTTCTGTATACAATGCAGAACTCTGTTTACAACAGATTATCTTCTCCAAAAAGGAGGGAAAAAACTTTTTTGAACCTCTCTTTTTTGCTTCTTTCTTAGATTTATTTCTCGCCTCCTTCCCTTCCTTTTTTCTACCATCTCGTTCTCATTCTCTCCCTTTCTATCCCTTGATTTTGTCTCTCTGTCTCGTATCTCTCTCTCTGTCTTGCCCTTCCCTTGTTTTGTGTTTTTCTCTCTATCCCTACCTTTGTCCGCTCGTTTCGTTTCTCACTTCCAGATTTCTCTTTATTTCGCTCTCCCTCTTTTCTCACAGTTTTTTTCTCTTTCTTCCTCTTTTCTTCTCTCTGCCTTTTTTCTTTCTCTTCCTCTTTTCTTCTCTATTTTTTCTTTCTCTTTCTCTTTTCTCTCTGTTTTTGCCTTTCCGTCTCCTTCCCTTTTTTCTCAATTTTTTTCTTTCCATCTGCTTCTATTTTTCTCTATTTTTACGTTTCCCTCCCCTTCTCTTTTTGCTCTATTTCTATATTTGCTCTATTTCTATATCCTTCCGTTTTTCTGTATTTTTGTCTATCCCTCTTGCTTCTCTTTTTCCTCTAGTTTTTTTCTTTTTCTCCATCATCTTTCTTTCAATATTTTTCTCTATTTTTATTTCACTTTTGCTTCTTTTCTCTCTCTCTTTCTCCCTCGTTCTATGTACATTTTTTCTTATTCTGTCCATTTATGTCTCTCTACCTTTTCTCGCTCTCTATTTCTCCGTACCTCTTTTTCCTGTTTTTCTTTCTTTCTCGATATTTGTTCACCCATTTTTATCTCTGCCGTTCTTTCCTCTTCACTTTCTTTCTCTGCCATTCCTAAAGTTGGTTTACCTGTACATACACACTCCTCTTCTCCCCGTCTCGGTCGACAAACCAAATGTACACGTAATTTGGAGGAGAATTGATGTAAGAAGTTATAGTACCTGACCATCATTAGCTTTCGTTATCAAATAAGCCCTTTTTTCCCTGTACGTATTTGTAACTTGGCATTTGTTATTTTATATTTGCGAAATGACGAGCCACATTTGTATTGTTTGAAAACACAATAATAATATTGTAACAATAATAAAGTCAGACACCTGTCCCAAAAGAGAGTATGGAGACACAGATCATTTAAAAAAACCTTTGTCATGGTCAGTTTCATGAAGTGCGAAACTTTTACTTAAATACAAGTCTGCTGCTCTTTCTAAATTTTTTTTCTTCCCATTGTAACACCAGCCTTTGAAGAGAAAAAATGGGTGACGTGCAGAATCACACTTGACTTAATTTCTCCCCACCTGTATGCTACAGAGGATTCGTTACCCAGCAATTTTTTGTATCCAACTCTCCCATCCTATTTATCTCCCATCTCCCCCCTCAGTTCGACATACATAGTACCTACCATGTACATGTAGGTCCACAGAAAGGAAAGGGTGTTGAAAGTTGAAACTTCTAGAAAAAAAAAGAAAGAATTTGCAAACTAGAAAAAAAATGAAGGATGTGTTTGCCGTGAAAATGGCAAAAGCATCAAACAATGTAGTGCTCCTGTTTTCTGCAATTTTCTTTTTTTTCTTATTGCATCTGATGAGTTACGGAGGAGGAATGAAAAAAAAAATCGTACGTGCAGCACAACCTCAACGTGGGTGAGTCACAATTATCCGTGTGAGGGGATCGCAATAATGAGTTCAGAAAGTAAAAAAAGAAACAGAGGAAAGAGACATGCAAAAAAAACTATCCGCATCATCATCATGCAAAGGAAACATCACAATGTAATTTAAAGAGCCTTCCCTCTTTTTCTTCACTAATGTCTTCTGTTTCCCCTCATTTTTTTTTTAAGAAAAACACATTTCTTTTATGGACGATTTCGATAGGAAAAACCGTGCTATATATATGTTTATATACATACATATATACATATTCATTCAGAGAACTTGTAAATCTTACATTGACACTTACTGGAGTTATTTGCATAAGCTTCTCTTTGTCTCTCTCTTCCTCTGTCTCTTCCTCTCTCTCTCTCTCTTTCTATGTCTCTTCCTCTCTGTCTTTCTGTGTCTCTCTGTCTCTCTTTCTCTCACTGTCTCTCTCTCACTCTCTCTTTCTCTCTCACTCTCTTTCTTTCTCTCTCACTCTCCCTCTTTCTCTCTCTCTTTCTCTCTCACTCTCTCTCTTTCTCTCTTACTCTCTCTCTTTCTCTCACTGTCTCTCTCTCACTCTCCCTTTCTCTCTATCTCTCCGTCCTCTTCAGTTCTCTCGTTACCTGTCCATTTACATTTTCCTCTCTTTCCCTCCTTATTCCCTTCACTCTCTCCCTTTGCATTTCTCTCTTTATCCTTCTCTCTCTCTCTCTCTCTCTCTCTCTCTTTCCCCTTTTCTCTATTGATATCTCAGACTGCACACGGCGACCAAAAAAAGCTCTGCACATGAATAAGTCTGTGCTTTACGTTAATACACAAAAATGATTATGTGTGAAATGATGATGTACACATGTATTTACCATCCCATGCCCACCTATGCACGTATACTGAACGTGCCAGGCAAGCCATTCAGACATGATTATAATAAGAGGAATGGAATGAGAGAGAGAAGAGGACTATTGACACATGCTGCCTATGCCTTTAGTATATTAAAGTAGAAAAAAGAAGGATTTTCCCTGCATATTTAACATTTTGATTACAATAACCCCACCGTAGTAGGAGTACGTCATGTAATATATAGGAGGCGAAAAAAAAAGCACATGGACCAGCTACAAGAGGAGGATGCGAGGGAGGAAAGATGCAAAGGAGGGAGATGTGTATGCATATATGTATACATATATTTATAGATGTGTGGTAGAATGCAACTAGGAAAAAAAAAGATGATGGTGATGATGATGATAATGGGAGTCAGCTGAAGCCAAACCACCTAATACACCAACCTTAGGAATATATATTTATATATATAGAGAGAGGCATCATACAGATTTTTTTACTCCCCTTCTGTCTCTCTCTTTCTCTCTCTCTGTCTCTCTCTCTCCTAAGCAGCATTAAAGTGTAACGACGTTACATCCGCTGCAAAAATGTGTGTACCACCACCACAGCTCCGAAAGCATTGGCAGAGAGCATTGTGAAGAGAGTGCTGATGTGTGTACTGGTTTAGTTGGAGTCTGACTTTGATTCCAACACAACTAGTAGTATCTTTACCTTCTTGTGACGACAGTGTCTATCTATAAGAGATAATTTTAAATGCAAGAACACTAACTTTGTTTTTTTTCCTTCCCTCTTCCCCTATTATTCCTCTTTAAGTACAATTATTACCAATTTCTTCAGGGATATATCCTTAGACTGGATTATAAGTATATGTGTTTTTTTTTATATTTTATAAATACATATATACATACACATGTTTTATTCATTATACCCCCATTGTGGCTGGGCGGGTTGTGGAGGTTGTTGGGGGGGTCGTAAAAGCAGGACTAAATAATGGATTAATTTTTTTAAATTATTTACTTGGCATTGTCAAACCATTGGAAGAGACGTGCAATGGTGCTTCTTAAAGTGTTGGTGATGAGAATGGTTTTTTTTTTGGAGAAACTTCCTATGTAGATGTGTTTGCTGGTGGAATGGGATTTGTTGTGAGAGGAAAGGGTTTTTGTAGTGAAGAAAAAAAGTGAGTCAGCTGTTCCTCAACAGATTTGAAGGGGGACAAAAAATGTGTAATTACGGGATTTCATGTGCTGGGTGAATATTAAAAATGAATTCCAGGATTTTTGGAATGAGAGAGATGTTCCCGGGGGGAATGAGGGGAATTCGATAAAGATGGGGGAAGGGTTGGTGTGGATTATTTTTTCCCCATCTCGCAGTATTTGCCGGTGAAGAGTAATACTTGTACCTCCTACTTATTAAGTGCGAGTTTTGGCAAATACAAGAGAAGTGCGTGAGAGAGAGAGAGTAAAAAAATAATCAAGTGAAAACGTGTTAAAAAAACAAATGTATGTCATCGTGGAGTGCTACGAAAAATACTTGGGCCCCTAGATATACTTATTACGGTCAAAGTTCCTCTTATATTGAGTGTTATAATACTCCCTTTTCTCTCCTTTGCGCATTTTACTACCACTTAATTCTCCCTCCTCAAGAAGACTCATGGTGGAACCGAATTTTCGCTTTTGGAGAGTAAGTACTTTATAACATGTTTAATATTGTTATTTTTTAGCATTCATTTTCCCTCTCTTTTCCTCGGGAATTACTTTATTATGTTTTCTCTTTTCCTCGGGAATTATTTTATTATGTTTTCTCTTTTCCTCGGGAATTATTTTATTTTCTCTTTTCCCCGGGAATTTAATTTATTCTCTTTCTTCTTCTCCTCAGAAATGATTTTTTTTTATTTCCCTTGCCAAAAAAACAAACTTATTCTGCATTCTTGTCTCTTCTGCATGTCAAAAGTTATTCTTTTTTTTTGTCTCTTCTCCTTTGTAATTATCTTCCTATGTAAGTTTTTTTCTATGTAAAGGTCTTCTATTTTCTGTTCCTCGAAATCATTGAATTGTTTTCTCTCCCAGAATGATTAAATTTCCACTTTTCCCCCGTCTTCAGAAAATTTATTTATTTTTCTCTCATTTTATTCATCTACCTACACATTTTCACCCTCTCCTTAGTTATCCTCAGAAATCTCCGAGAAATCCTTGCATTGTCCAGTTTCTCATTCCCTAAATATGTTTGTATTCTTTGTGTCTTCAGACATCAGTTTTCTCCTCTTTATCCCCTTATGAATTTGCAGTTTTTACTAGTCAAAAATAATTTTCTCTCCCCATTTTGTCTCCTCAAGGTTTTTTATTTCTCCTGCAGAAGTGTATGTTTTGTCAGTGAGCTAGGATTTTTCTGTATGTCGTGGATTAAATATTTATTCTGCATTGTACCGTATGCTTATGAGATGATGGTTTGTAAAAATGGAAATGGCAAATAGGAATGACACTAATGGGTTTTCATTCTATTTCTGCACCTAAAAAATATTCAACTTTTCATTCCTCGCCTTTGAGTCATGGGCACAAGAATAAAAAAAAGTATTTCTTCCTCCAACTCTTGGCCACACGGAGTGTCTTGAGAGTTGGTGATTGGGAATATTTGTACAAAAAGGAACTGTGGCCAAAAAATACATAGTACGTAGGCGGAGGGGAAATCATATCATATTCCATTGTGGTCTCATTCTCCTAAAAAATACACTGCACCCTATTCTCCGTAATTATTCTGCCCCCCCCCCCAATATTTCTAATATAGATGGCAAAAGAAAAAAATATTACATGACAAAAGGAAATCACTACACGTCTTTATTGATGTTTCCTCCATCAGTTCTTCGTAGCACTTAAAACTTACGTATGATGGAGCTCTGCACATTATTTATTTTTGTGGAACAATCAAAAGTACTGTATTAATTCTGAAAAACAAAATTCTACACTCATTTGTCGGCTTTGATTTGAAAAAAAAGTTGGAAAACAAAATATAATAAAGAAATTGGAGTAGGAATACAAATGGGGTGCCGCGTGGAGTGAAATTATTTTAATGACAGGAGCGTGGGGCAAGCGAGAGGGAAAAAATGGGATTATTGTGTCTAAATGGGAGCAAAAATTACGAGTCAATGCACTGTCAAATGCCGAGGAGAAGTCGTAATACTCATTGAAGACGGGAAATATTGTAGGGGAGACAAATGATAAGCACGAACAATATTATGTATGTATGCATGCATATGATTTATTTGGATGTCAATTGTATCAGTCTCTGATTGCGTGGCTGGTGTATGGAGACACTGGATAAGAAAGGGAAAAAAGCGTTTTAAAGACCAATATTTCATAGGCAAGGTAAGGGAGAAATATTGTGCAACTTTCTAACAGAAGCCAATGTCAAATTACATATTGACACATGTGCGATATGTCTCTTTTTCTCTCTTTCTTTCTTTCCCTTTCTCTCTCTCTTTCTCCCTCTCTTTCTCTCTTTTTCTGTAGCTCTATTTTTCCACATCTCCCCCTGGTTTTAAGGTACTTGAATGTGTGACTCAAATATTTACTTATTTGCTCCAAGTGTTCAAGTACCGTAATTTAGATGTGTGGGTAATAATAATAAAAGTCGAAAGAGGACGGCATATTTTTTCCATGTTGTCGCATGCTTCAGGACATCGGCAGATTCTCTTGTCTCTCTTCATTTCATGTCCCTCTCTCTCTCTCTCTCTCTCTTTCTGTCTCTGTCTCCTACATTGTTCAGCCGGTAAGCATGCATTTTGTGTACGTGCATGCACAAATACATTAAATTGAGGCTGTGTGAGAGAGAGAGAGAGCCATTTGTATCTCGCATTTCCGCGTCCTCCCTTTCTAGTAAAACACTGTGAATAAAAGGCAAACGCCATGGAGGAGATCTCAGTAAAAAGAAAACAAAAGGTTCATCATGTTTTTGTATTTGTGCAAGAGTCTGGAAAAAGGTTTTACAAGGTATTATTAGACGGCGTTGTAATTTCCATGTAATTACAGTTTGCCCTCTCTCTCTCTCTCTCTCTCTCTCTCTCTCTCTCTCTTTTACCCATTTAACCCCTACAGCTTCTGCTAATAAGCTTCTGGAAGTAAACATAATTCTCGTCAAGATCCTCCTTTTTTCTGTTCACTATTCCTCTCCATAAGCTCTCCTTTGCCTTTCGCTATCCTCTAATTATTTACTTTCGTCTTCTTTTCTTCTGTATCTCTGTCTCTTTGCTTATTTTCTCACTTTTCTCACCTTGTTTCACTTTTATTGCCTTTTGTGTTTCTTTCTTTCTCTCTTCCTTTATGCTTCCCTTTAAACTACTTTTTGTTGCTTATTTTCCCTCTTTCTCCTTCCTTTTTCTCTTTCTATTTCCCATTAGTTTTCTTCCTTTTTTGTTTCTCCTTAGATATCCCTGCACTCAACAATTCAGCTCTTGTCCTTTTTGGTGCACATCCTTGTCTCTGTTTGTCTCGGTTCCGGTTTTTTCTGCCCCCAGCATGATTTAATTTCTGCCCCTGATTTGCCTATGCTGAAAGTCACGAAATTCCCCTCTGTACTGGGCACACCAGAGAAGTGTTGAGACATTTTGGAAAAGCCTAGGAAGCCTATAAGAGGAACATATACCTATCTCTATGTGTAATGTGTGTATGTTAATATCCTCATCATCTGCGTGTCGAAGTACAAGTCTTTGAAAGTATATTTCCTTGTGTAATCTGAAATCCTTATTTTTTTCGTTATCTGTGAGAGGAAGTACAGGAGAAGGTAATTAATTTTCAAGTACTAGGAGTAAAGTAAACAGAGTCAAGTTTTAAGTGGATAAAGTCATTGTAGTAAGTATTAGTAGTGGAGCTTTTGTAAACGTGAATATATATTTTTTCCCTAGTATACACTACATAGGCATTTGTATACTAACCCCTCCTTTTGTATTCTTCCTTCTCTTGCTGAAATTGCCTTGCCCTTCCTTCATGGTACGGGGTACAAAAGGAGTTGAATTCCAATTTGGAAGTCTTTGTGTAATGGGCACATACAACGATGGCACGAAGGCCGTCGTAGCGGGGATAATAATGGTAATACTGACTCTTGTCGTTGTCAGTCCTCAGTGAAGATTTCTCGGATAAGACCATGGATACAAGGAAGATCCATTTGTATAGGAAGAGTCTTGTTTGGAGTCTGTGGGAGGATTTTTTGTTCGAAAGAACCGGAAAAGAGTGGATGATTCTTTGTTCTTGGGATTTTTTATTTCCTTGGGAAAAATTCCCGGGGATTGAATGGAAAATACCAGACATAAACCATATGAGCTTTGTCAAATCATAGGAAATACTGTAATTTCCAACGGCAGGAAGCAAATGAGAACGTGGAAATTGTCACGAGGGTGGAGAACGTCTTTCCGGTGATTGAAAAGGGAAATCAAAGATTTTTTGTATTTTTTTTTTGTTTAGAAATTTAAAAATAAAATTAAAATGGTACCAATTCACAATTACTAAGAGATGTCTGAAAAAAGCATGATAAATACGAATTTACATGGTCCACAAATTCCGACCCAACCCCAAACGAATTTTTCTCCTCAAAAAAAGTTCAGAATGCCACAAAACAATGGTCATGCGAAAGGATTGAGGGAAAAGTTGAAGGGGAGAGGTTTTTCTTTTGTCTCCATCAACTTTCACACATTTCTTCCTGAAATTAAATAATTTTTTTCTTTCACTAATGATATCCTCACAGAGAATCAAGTCATTGACTAGAAATAAAACGGTTCTAAAATCATTCTTTTTCCACAAAAAGAAAATAGAAGAAATGACAAAAAGGGAATATTTTGGAGTGGGGTCACTGCATTGTACATATTACTCATCCCAAGCTCTGGGCAAAGATTCGTAATGGCTTACAATAAGTTTTAATTAATGGGATGAAAACAATGCGTGAATACGACATATGAAATTCTACAGTAAATGAACTTGATTTAACACAGCACATTTTATTGAGGATTAGCTACAGTAGCTACTGTTTTCTTTAACACGCTCAAAATTAAATTTCTCCATGCTTGTGAGTACGTAATAAGCATGTAAATTTTGTATGGATTTATCATTTTTTTCATGGCTGCCTTTTTGCAGGGGGTAAAGGGCAAAGTTGAAAGTACATGACCATGCATGTAATACATATCAGTGACTTCAATACACACATACATAAAAGTGTGTACAAGGATGAATGAGCCGTAACGTGTCATTTTCCCGCCCTAATTTCCTTCCATGTTTTACATATTTTAATTTTCTTTGTCCATGAACTGATCTTACAAGCTAAGAGTCGGTATGCATACTAGAATGAGATTAGTTTTCCACAAGATTACTAAGGCAAGAGGATGAGTTGGAGATAGATTTCACTTACAAATCAACGCGCTCCCTCAGCAAAGAAGATGGAAATGTCCTCACATACTTGCAAAAATGAATCTCTCACTTTGCATCTCTCTGTCTCTTTCTCTCTCTCGCTCTTTCTTTCTCAGTCTCTCTCTTTCTCTCTCTCTCTCTCTGTTTCTCTCTGCTTCTCTCTCTTTCTCTCTGCTTC